>PVJH01040504.1:0-15640 GCA_004026705.1 Nesogale talazaci
GATCCCTGACATCGGTTCCCCCTTTCTACTCCACCCTCCCGGTCTCACCACTTCCTGTTTGTGTTTTATATGATTTTCTGTGCAAGAATTCTGGACAAGTAAGCAAACCCCAAATCAAGCTCAACATCCTGGAGTCAATCCTGATTCCCAGAAACCCCACAGGCCCGAGTAGACCTGGCCCTGTGAGTCTCCATGATGTAACCCTCGGTGGACCAGCCCTGAGGAGCGGTTGGTCGGTTCAAACTGCCAACCCCACAGTGAACAGCCCAGTGCCTAATCACCGCACCGCTAGAGCTCCTGCCACGGGAAAGCCAGGAGAGGGCGATCTGTGCAGAATGTGCTTGGTTAGGAATGACCTCGGGCAGTGGTTCCCGGCCTTCCTGATGCTGCCACCCTTTAGTCGAGTTCTCCATGTAGTGCCGACCCCAACCATAAAGTTATTTTCGTTGCTGCTTCAAACCGGTCCTTTCGCTACTGTGTGAATCATCATGTAAATATCTGATTTGCAGGATGTACTAGACGACCCCTGTGAAACGGTCGTGTGTGTGTGTGTGTGTGTGTGTGTGTGTGCAGGTGGACCTATGCCTACATCTAAGCATGTGCGTGTGAATGTGTGCAAGGAGCCCGGGTGGTGCGATTGGGTCAGAATTGGACTGTTAATGGTATATTCAGCTCTTCAAGCCCACCAGCGACTCCAAGAGAGAAAGATGAGGTTCTCTGCTCCCCAAAAGATTTACAGTCTCCACCAGCTTATCTGGGGTTACGATGAGCAGGGAGAGACCTGATAACAGTGGGTGGGTGTATGCGTGTTTGTGCACATGTGTGCATGTACATATGTGTACGTGTGTCTGAGCATATACTGTGTTTTTTGAACCCTAAGACACGCCTGACCATAAGATGCACCCAGGTTTTAGACAAGGAAAACAAGAAAAAGATATTCGGAACCAAATAGTACCAGTATACTAATAGTACTAGTACACCTTTGAACCATAAGATACACCCTCATTTTCCCCCCACTTTTGGGGAAAAGTGCATCTTATGGTCCAAAAAAATACAGTATACGGATCTATCTAGCTACCCTGAGTTTAAGGAGAATTATTAAATAAAGGAAGGGACTTCAAAAAGTTTATGACAAAATGGAATGACTAGATAATGGGGGGGGGGAGGGAGTTCATCTTACTGTTCAAAAATTACAATACTTGCTTATGTAAGCAGGCAGGCATATGCTTGCGTGTGCCCGTGTGCACACCCATGTGCTTGCTTGCATGAGTGTGCAAGTGTAGCAGGCATCTTGGGAAGATTCCTGCTCGGAAGCAGATTCCGAAAGAGTAGAAATTGAACCTGGCCTGTTTCGTCAGGTGCTTGCTTAATAAATATTAATTGGCAATTACATCACCTGTTGTCAACTCGAGACTTACCCGTGAAGGGGTGGAGTGGAGCCTGTCAATCAGATCGCAGCTTGATGACCTCGTTTGGAGGTGCTAAGATGATAAATAGCTCACTGGAGGCGAGACGTACATTCACTCCCTGGAACACATTTCTCCTGACAAGACGCAGGGAGCTGCACCAGCTCTCTGGAGCCGAGGAGCTGCGTGGAGACCCCTGCCAAGGCTGAGCTGCTCACAACGCCACTGGATCCACAAGACTCCCCACCCACTGTCCTGTGATCTTCCTGCACTCGGCGTCATTGCATGTGTTTCATACAGAGAGCTGAAGAGGGTTTTATGGATTGTTATTGGACATATAGGCTGCTATTTGACGTATGGGCTTGATCTGGACTAGGCTGGGGGTGTTTTCTCAGTATTCAACTCCTCTTGTACCTAAAACTCTTTCTTATCCACATATGAGTCTCCCTGGATTTGCTTCAATAGTCTACCTGGACTAACACACTAAGCGACACCTTCTCAGTCGTTCTACATGCTAAGTTGATAAAAACCCTGTGTATCTTCAATGTAGGCTCCCAATAGCGAAATGCTGTCTGAAGTGAACCCTGGATGGAACTGACACTTTATTTGACTCTGAAATGCTGCTTCCCTCATGGTTTTGCTCTGTTCCTTCACAGAGAGAGGAGTCAGGAGGTAGGTACAGAAATCGAGGATGGGGCTGAGCCCCGGTGGCGTAGTGGTTGTGCGCGGGACTGCGGCCCACTGGGATGGAGGTTCAATTCCGGCTCCCAGGAGCAAAGGCTGGGCCTCCTACTCCCACCACCAGGCCAGTGATGCCTAAAAAAAAAAAAAAAAAAAATCGAGGATGCTACTATTCACGGGAAAGTCCGGCAGTTCAAACCCACCAGCGGTTCCTGGAAGAAAGAGGTCACAGTCTGCAAGCGTCAAGGTTCACAACCGGGGAGACCCTCTGGGGCAGAACTTCTCTGTTCTCTGGGGTCACTTTGGCTAGAGTCTAAGGCAAGACTGGTGTCTTCTTCGGCTTTTTGGTGAAAGAAAGTGCCATACTAATGATGATCCAGCAGATGGGGCTGTTTGCTGGGGAATTCGCTCCTCCACCTGCAGCTAGCCCTGCCTGTCCCCTCGGGCACCTCGGGTCCGGGGATCTGAAAAGTGACTGAAGAGGAGGCGATTTCTTGGAGGAAATCGACCGTGGTGATATGAGTCCAGGAAAACCAACAGGAGCAGAGCCCTCAGGACCTTCCTTTGCTGATGGGCCACGACTCAAGGTAAAGAGACACAGCGCCCAAAATCTTCTCGTGATCGGAACTTGAAATATGTGGCGTGTGATTTTAGGAAAACTGGCCTATGAATTGGGACACATGGAGATGGATATCGTAGGCATTGATGAGCCGAAATGGACTGGCATTGGCCATTTGGAATCGGAAAATCATGTGATTTGCTGTGCCGGCAATAACACAGGTTAGAGGAGTGGCTGGGTGTTTATTGGGATTAAGGATCTTGCTAAATGCATCATGAAGTACAGTGCTGTCTGTGGTCGGATTGTATCCATCCACCTTCAAGGAAACGCAAGCACTACAGCTATTATTCAAATGTATGCACCAACTGCGAAAGCTAGTGATGACGAAATCGAAGACTTCTGCCAATGACTTCAGTCGGGAATTGATCAAACATGCAAAAGGAAGATGCGCTGATTCGGCGATTGGAAGGCAAAAGTTGGGAACAAAGACAGAGGAAGGAACAGCAGTTGGAAGATAGGGACGGGGTGAGGGAAATGAAGCTGGAGACCGGGGGACAGAATTTGACGAGACCAACCACTTGTTCATTACAAATACCTTGGTTTCCACTACACACACACACACACACACACACACCAACACACCTAAATGGCAAAAACCCGATAAAAGCATGTTTTTTAGACAAGGAAGATGTTTCTCAGCAACTTCCAGTCAACTCTCAAAAGGCTACTCACTTTTCTCCATCAAGAAAGCGGTTTCCCAAGTGCCTGTGCCAGGAGTGGGACCTGGCGGAGCTTCTTTGAAGAGTCATCGCTGCCTGGAGGACACAGAGCCAAAGAGCGGATGGAGTGAGGCCAGGTGGGGCTCTAGCTACGTTCACATCCCCCCCTCCTCCTGTCGGCCCTCCAGGGATCAACTTCTGCAGACATCCTGGGTGTGTGTGTGTGTGTGTGTGTGTGTGTGTGTGTGTGTGGAGTGGGGTGAGGGTAGGGGATGGTGTGTGTGTGCATGTGTTATTATTTGCATTCCTTTTGTGTAAAAGCACTAACATACAATCTCGCTCTCAGTGCCCCCTGTCCTGAAAGATAAAAAGCCATAAAAGACATTCCTCGGGAACAGGATTCCAGAGAGAAATTCAGAATAAAGAACATGAAAACACAGCCAGGGAGTGAGTGAATACGCGGAGCAAACCAGACACAACCCCCTTTAAGCAAATAGTAGCATTTGTTTAAAGTGAAACTAGTGACCGTGCAGCATGGCTTTATTCCTTGTAAAAGTGTACTGGGTGACCGTTCGTGAGCAGAACGTGGAAGGCTGGGCGACAGTTCATCCGCTGGGGGGACAGTTTGATAGCGCGTGGAGGTGGCTTATGATTCATTAAAGAGCTGTGTCGGCCTGCCCTGGACAACCACAAGAGAAACAAAGGTCTACCATGGAAGGATTCCAAGTCATGTCTGTGGCTCCTGCTGCAGCTCCACTCCGGGCTTGGCACTAACTAAAGTGACCAGGTTTTACGCGGGACAGCATTGACTGGGATGGGGGTAGGGTTCTTGATTAAAAATTTGGTCTATATGGAGCAACAACAATTTTCATAGAAAGCAAAAATAGTATTGTAAAATATTTATTTAATTTCGAAATGCTGCGGGAAGTGGGACAAATTGTCAAAAAGCGGGACTTCTGGTCACCTTACACTAAACACATGTGTGCAATCAGTCCCTAATAACCTGGAGTGAGTCCACACGGTCTGACATCAGCCAGACCTCTACAACAGCGCACAGCCAGGGTCTTGTCAGAGTAGAAGACCAGGGAAGGCCCTTGGTGCTGGCTGAAGAGGGTGGATGGACAGGAAGGAGGCACATGCACAAGCCCAGACTGTGAGAGCACCTGTTGGACCAGGCAGTGGCGCAGAAGACCAGAAGACGTGGACCAGAAGACGTGGACCAGAAGACGTGGAGCACTCACGGACCCTAACCAAAGTGTCCAGTCAACTCCAACTCACTGAGCCCCCCTGGGACAGGGCGATCGATAGTGCCCCTTTCTGTAAATCTTCAGGGGAGGAGACAGCCCCATCTGTCTTCTGTGGTGGGGGCTGGTGGGTTCAAACTTCTGACTCTGCAGTTAGCAGCCCAACACTGACTTAACAGTCCCTGACGATGGCACCGACGCCACAGGGTAATCATCGATGGGGTCAGTCGCTCTAGCAGTGGTCCCCAGCCTTCTTCAGTACAGCTCCTCGCGAGGTGGCGAACCCCCAACCATGGAATGAGGTTCGTTGCTGTGTCATCACTGTCATCTTGCTACTGTTCTGAGTTGGGTGACGCCTGTGAAAGGGTCACCCGACCCCCAAAGGGGTCGCGACCCACAGGTTGAGAACCACTGCTCTAGGGGCTGGCATCGCTTGTTTGTTATTTCGGTTTGGAAAACACATTTCACCTCTCCCCCCTGCCCCCCTTGCTCTTTCTTGCATCTCACAGTTCTGTGGTGCAGAGCCAGGGGCTTGGTGGAGCTGGAGAGATTGTTCTGGTGTGACCTGGGGCTTGGGTCAGAGTCTACCTGAGACAGGTTTGGGTAGGACAGACAGACTGAAGAGCAATGGGTATTGGTGTTTTGTTCCATCCAGGCCTCCATGCTTCTATCTCTGTCGGGTGATCCTTGGTGACCGACTTCCTTCTTAAGTCCATCCACAGCCCCGGGGGACCTTCTGATTCAGGATCCAGTGGCTCAGAGGGGAAGGAAGCTGCCTTTGAAAAGCAGCATGCCACAGACCTGGATGTGGATGGTCTAGCCAGGCTCCCAGGGGGAATGATGCTGGCGCTGAGCTCTGAAGGCCCCGTGTGAAGACCGTGCATGATTTAACGCGGCTCTCCTAGCCATCGTCTCTGACTCCCACCACAGGACTGTCCCTGCCCCGGTCTGGTGAGAAGTCTGGGTAAGACATGGATAGGATTCACCTGTGAGTGATTACAAAGGAGACTCCCTGGAGTGCCATCCTGCTGTGTATAAAATGAGCCTCTCACCAGTGGACCTGTAGAGACACTAGTGGGGGAGGGCACGGGGCAAAGGGGAGCTGATATCCAGGCGCTCAAGAAGGAAGAGAATGCTCTGAAACGGATTATGGTCTCCACTGTATAATACTGTCTGATGTGAATGAATGTATCTGTATTAGCTCCCAATAAAATGGTATTGGAAAATAAAAATTATTTACTTAAAAAAAAGAGCCTCGGGGCTGAGCCCTGGTGGTGTAGTGGTTGTGCGCGGGACTGCGGCCCACTGAGATGGAGGTTCAATTCCAGCAGCCGCTCCACAGGAGTAAAGGCTGGGCCTCCTTCTCCCACCACCAGAGGGCAGTGATGCCCCCCCCCCCAAAAAAAAAACAAAACACAACAACAACAAAAAGAGCCTCATATTTCCAGTGGAGATTGGAGTTTCTGGATGGGTGGAGGGAAAGTGAGGTTGAGAGAGGGAACCAACTACAAGGATCTACACATACCCTCCTCTCTGAAGGACAGACATCGGAGGAGTGGGAGAGGGGAGATGTCGGGCAGTGTAAGATATGACAACAATAATAATTTATAAAGTATTGAGGATTGGTGGGGGAGTGGGGAACAAGGACAGAAGGAAAAGGATGAGAAGCTGCTATCAAGGGCTCAAGTGGAAAAGCAGATATTGGGAGAATGATGACGGCAGCAGGCATGTGGAGGTGCTCGGCACAGTACATGTATGTATGCATTGTGAAAAGTGATGTACGAGCCCCCGATAAAATGATGAAAGAAAAAAAAGCCTCTGAGAAGCAGGAGGAGGATTCTCATTATAGCAAGAGCCAGGAGTGGAGTGTGTCCTTTGGACCTGAGATCCCTGGACCCAGATGACAGCTACACCAGAACAGCAGCAGCAACAGCAGAACCAGGAGTCAGAACCTGGGACAGAGGGATGGGCCTCCCACCCCACTGGGCAAGTAGAGCAGAGTGTGTTTGTGCAGGAGGCAGCTGTGGAGTGGGGTGCCTCTGGGCACTTAATTGGGGGAGTTGGATCGCTGACTCAGAGAAGTGCAGCCCAGTGCCTTTGGGCTGAGGCTTACAGCTGAGTGGCCTTCCCTGTGGGCATTGATTGCAGTCCTGAAACTTTGTAACATGTCCTGAGCAACAACTACCCTGCATTTCTCACTGGCACCACGACTGGTTAACTTCCTCCATAAATCTTTTTTTTTTTTTTTCCAATTGACTGCAGAAGTACAGCCATTTAATAGACGCTCCCCTCCATCACAGCACCCTGAGAGTCCTGGGTCCAACCATGGGGGAGGGCTGGAGAAAGGCAGAGTGGGTGAATGGATGGCTAGCCAAAGTCACTGACTCCTGGGAGCAACCATATCAGGCTGGACGCACAGTTCCTCCTCTGGCCGGGCGGCAGCGGGAAGCAAGGAGGGGCGCTCCATCCAGCCTGTCTTCGCAGTCCGGCCCCCAGGAGCCCAGGGCTACCCGCCCTCACACAGGCCTTGCCTTCTTGGTCTTCTTCTCACACCTCACCGCGTCATCGTGCGCTTTCCGCTTCTCAGCCAGTTTCTTGGCCTCTCGGACTTTGCGCTTCTTGCCGAACATGATCTTGTGGTAGAGGTACTTCTCTGTCTTCTTCATCATCATGATGGCCAACCGCTTGGCCTCGCTCTCCTCCTCCTGGGCCAGCCGCTGCTTATCCTCTAGCTTCACCGTGCCGGCCATCACCCGGGGCTTCTTCCCCTCCATCCTCTGCTTCTCCAGGCCTGTCAGGCGGGCCTCCTCCTCCTTTCCCGAACCAGCCTCCTCGTCCTCCTCTTCCTTGTCTCCCCCTTCCTCCTCTTCACTTTCATCGTCGTCAGCCTCCTCCTCTTCGGATTCTTTCAGGTTCCCTGGGTCCTCTCCACGCTGAAAGGCCAGCAGTTTCAGCTTCTCCGGTGGGATGTAATCGCCCTCCTTCTCAGACACACACGGCGAGAGGTGTGGGGGCAGCGAGACCCCCAGGAGGTAACTCGCAGTGGGGAGGAGGAGCCGGGCGTTCACGGAGTCAAACAGCCACTGGGGCTGCACGTAACACCTGCCGATGACAGGGGTCTGCTGCCCGGGCCTGTCGACGATCTGGTGGGTGATGCTGGAGTCTGTGATGTCATACGTAGCCCCGATGCACAGAAACTTGTCCCAGGAGACAGTGCCCCCGAAACTTCTGATGATGAAGGCCAGGGCCTCTTGGGGCACCTCTCGGTTCAGGAAGAACTTCAGGCCCTCAAAGAGCTTCTTATGCTTCTCCTGCGCCTCCAGCTCCCTCCTGCGGTCCTCCTCCTGGTTCGCCACCTCCCCATCAATGGGAAACTCGTCCATCTCGGCCTCCTCCTCGGCGTCCGGCACCACCGCCCGAGCCAGGCTGGCACTGAGGGCCGCCAGCTTCTCCATGGAGCTCTCCGAGTCCACTGCGTACGCGCCCTCGCTGGACTTCAGCTCGGTGCTGGTCTGTCCCTCAAGCTTTGGCAGGTAGTGGAGGTTGAGGGACTGGTAGAGGCAGAAGTTGACGAAGCCCAGCAGGGTGGTGTAGAACTCCGTGAAGGTGGCCATGACTCTGTAGTCCACATCTGTTGGGTGGTCGTGGGAGAAGGCATAGGGTGTGACCCACACGATGGGCTGGCCCAGCACCTCGGCCTGGTAGTAAATTCCTTTGATGGACAGGAAGACTTTGCGCAGGGCACGCGCAGCAATGACGTAGTGCAGGAACTCCACCGAGAGCCGGCGGCACAGCTGGATGGTCTGCACGTGGCACTTGTCCGTTCGGGGGAAGGTGGAGAAGAGGCAGCACATGGAGAGGGCGTCATCCAGGTCCCTCAGGGCATCGATAAAGGTAGGGTACTGCTCCTTAATGATGTGGTCAAGCTTGTAGTTGGGCTTATTGTCCTTCAGACACTCCACAGTGTTCCACTCGCTCTTCCCATAGGCCTTCCGGAGCTTCCGGACAAACACCTTGTACTCCCGGAACTTGTTGACAATGGGCTCGTGGAGGAGGAATCTGATGTCTTTGATGAGGTAAAAGGTGCGGGCGGCCGTGGAACCCTTGTTAACCTTCTTCTTGTGTTTGGGCTCATGAGGATAAATGCCCTTCAGGATGCACAGCCGCCTGAAGTCGGCCAGGCTCAGCTGCAGCTTCTTCTGAGCTTTGTTTCGGGTGATGTAGTTGGTGGCAGAGCCTCGTTCATACTTCTTTTTCTCCAGGCCTCCCATCGCTCCACGTTGAGAGGAGCCGCGCGGACGGCGCCCCTGGCTTCCCTGCGTTTCGGGCCGAAACCCTCCATAAATCTTTTCATCGCGAAATTTGTCTGTGAGTTCTGTGTCACCATCACAATGGATATTAAGGCTCAGAGAGACCAAATGGGAAAGTAGAGACTGTTACAGCCAAGAGATAAATTATGGAACGTTGATTACGTCAGCCCAGGAAGGGGCTGTGGAAGAAGGCGGAAGAGGAAAGTGACCTGGGGCAGTTTGGGGAGGGGTACTCCCCAGGTCACTGGACACATTGTGAGCTGGGCAGCTTCCACACTGAAGATACTGGCCATATCCCAAATCTGTCTTGGTCCCAGGAGTGCTCCACAGTGTCCACTCACCATATGTCTCTGGGGGAGACTATGTTATGTGAGAGCCCATCATAGGGGAGGCCTCAATTGCCAACCGTGGTGATCTCTGGGCCAGCCAAGTTGACACAAAAAACGAACTATCGCAGTCATGCTCTCCTGTGGCTACTTTTCATATTTTCTCTTTGTCTTGAGTTTTTCGTGGTTAGACTATAATGTGTCTATGTGAGTTTCCTTTGTATTTTCAAGTCTGGAATTTATAGAGCTTCTTGTATGTGTAGCTTGATATCTTTCATTCTTTTTGGAAATTCTCTTTTCAAGTGTGGGATACAGAAAGGTTTCCCCCCAGACTGCCCGCTCCCCCCTCAAGTATATGCCAAATCCAGAACTTTGTTTGCTAGGCGTGGTGGCAGGTCGACTGCTTTGAGGTTCTCCCTGAGGGCATCAGCCATGGCACAAGCAAACCCTATTGTCTGTCCCACTCCCTGCTGATAGGGATAGTGGATTGTCTCCCTGGAAACAATGCAAGCCAACTCAAGGAGGACTCAGGTTAGGCTGCCATCTTGACTCTAGCATCTGCCCATCTTGTCACCTGTGTACCTCTAGTCCCTCCTCTTCCTTTTGCGTGTATACACCTACCTCATCCCCTTCCTATCCCACATGTGTCTATTGTATAGGCCCTTTCTGTAATGTAGATGGTTACCTGTAATCAGAGGGGCTTACATGCCCCTACATGTATATAAGCCTTGGTTAGAAATGTACTCTCACAAAAGAAAAAAAGAAAAGAAAAGAAAAAAGTATGCTCCCTCTCTCTGGTGCTGAGATCATGGCTGTCCCAGAGGGGACCATGCTGCCATCAAATGTGTCTGCCTCCTTATTTTATTCTCCCTCCGATCTTATCTTCTATAAATTTACTATGATCTTCATATATTATGACCGTACAATTGCACCTACGGACCCCTTAGTTGTCAGTGGTTGGTTTACTCTGACATTCAAAAATCTCTTCTTTTCCCCCCCGCTTGTTGTTGCTGGGTGCTGTTGGCCAGTTTCCCCGTGCACACGTCTGGTCCTGCACCATGGACTCATTCCTATGCTTGAACCATTGCTGGGGCCATTATGTCCACCCTCCACCCTATGGAAAACATCCCTCCTCTACTCTGACCTTCTGCTTTACCACATCTGAATCTCTTCTGAATTGTCCCTTCCTGCTGGAACTCCAGGTACACTCTCGCTGGCCAGTCCATCATGCTCCCCGTGATTTGCTCTGGCACGTTTGATCTATTTCATTTGTGTGCTCTGGTTTGGCTAATCTGTGTTCAGACATTGACCCGTCTTTCTCATCACTAATCCTGTATTCCGCTATGTCTAGTTGGCTCTTTACTCCAATGATGTCTTCATGTAATGTCGTCATTGTATGACTATTAAACATATTATGACTATTAAAACATATTACTGATGAACAGTTTCCCTGTTTATCCCTTGTGTATTATGTCCTTTATTTTGAATAGATCTTCACTCTAATTACTTCTCCTTTGTTGGCAAAGTTCAAAATTAGGGTCATTTGTAGATCTTTTTGTCTTTTTGTGTCACGAATCATTTTTTCCCTTGGTGGAGTGTCTTGTGAATTTGTTGTTGTATACTTGGTATTGTGTATAAATGACTCACAGGAATGATGTTCAATGCTTTTTTCCTGCCAAAGAATATCCCTTTTACTTTAGGATTGAGCTGGGCTATGGCTGGGATGGAGTTTCATTGACGCAGTTCACCGTCGGTTGATGCTTGGTTTTTAAAGATGGCTTTTGTGAATATGAAGCTCCCTCCTTTCTGGCACCTTTAACTTACTCCCCACCTGCTTGGTTATATGGGTTTTTGCTTTCAAAGCTCATAAAATTGGAATTGTAGTTTAAAGATTCCAATTCCCTTAAAATTAAATTTTTCTAATTTTTCCACTCCCTACCCTCCCCCACTTCCCCCAGTCATTGGAGCTCAGCCACTATGACCTTCTACACCTTACACAGAAGTAGAAGTTATACATATATATACACATGCATATATCTAATTGCTGTACACAGGTTAAGAGAACACCTACCTAGCTATCTATAATAACAGCATGTTATATATACATTGATGTATATTGTTATGTTAGTCTGGATAATCTAGAGAAGCAAATTCATAAACATGCATATGTGTATAAAAGAGAGATTTATATACAAGAGCAATTGGACATTGGCAAAACATCCCAGCCCAGTCCAGAACAAGTCCATAAGTCCGATATTAGCCCATATGTCCCATACCCATCTATGAAGTCTTCTTCAGACTCACAAATCACATGCAATAACACTGAATGAAAGTTGATCACAAGCCAGATGATCAGAAGGCCTTTGGATCCAGTGGTGTTATCAACATCTCAGCATTGGTAGGGGTCTCCATGGGGCTTCTCCAGGTCCAGGTTTCTGCCTGCATCAGGGTAGGTCCATGTGACTTCTCCTCAGGGCTGTCTCACAGAGAGCCAGCCTTGTCAGTCAAGTGTCTCCAAGGGAGTGAGCGGGGAGAGATAGTGTTTCTGCCTCTAAGAAGGAATTACCACACTTCCCAGATTTCTCAGAAGGCCACGCCCACACAGAAATCTCATTGGCTCTCTCCAGATTGACAGGCTAGACTCCACCCCAACACTCTTAATCCTCAAATTGACGTCAGATAGGTGACTGCTACAACTGTCTAAGTCCATGGTCATGTGCTGCTGTGTTTTAAGAACGTTGGAGGCCACTGGTCAGAGAGTAGGTGCTCAAAAACATACATACTTTTTGGATTTACTTGAATCCAAGGCATCTTGTCTTTGAAGAGACAACCCAGGTTTTCACCTCGGCTGTGAGGACCCCGCCATTGCTACTCCAGACCTCTACGCTTCAGTGTCCCCATCTGGATGAAGGGGGTCGTCACACGTACCTGACATGGGGTGGAGCCGTCTCCCAGGGGCACGTGGGTAGAGCGCTCGGCTGTGATCGCACCGGGCCCTCTGCAGAGAAAGGGGAGGCGTTTGGCATCTGTGAAAAGAATCCCTCCAGAGGAGCAATTGCAGTGGGTCCTGCACTGTGAATCACAGCTGATTCAGTGGCAGGGGGGTGTTGGGATTTGTCACAAAGTTTGGTAGTGAGAATTTGATAGGGCCCGGGGGTACCAGGTGCTTGTCAGTCTTTACAGACAGCTGTCATCCTGTCTCTTCAGGGCACAGGAGGCATTTGACCCACGCTGGAATGCACCCGGGGCATTGGAGTGGCAGCCCCTGCTTATACGCTGGGCTGCTAGCTGCAAGGTCAGCAGTCTGAACCTGCCAGCTGCGCCATGGGAGGAAGACAGGGCTTTCTACTCCCCAGAAGAGTTAACAGTTCCAGAACCTCACAGGACCAGGTCTGTCCTGTCCGATAGGGTCCCTGGGAGTGGCCATGGACTCAGTGGCTACAGGGGGAGTTTGTCTCCATTTTGGGTCCATTGTTTTTCCTGGTGGTAGTGTTGATGGTGATGGAAGGGGGACATGAGAGGGATTGAGAAAATAAAAGCTGGCCTCTTGCTGGCAGCGGACAGAAGCAGAGTATGAAGCTCATGTTGTGCACCGTGGCCCAGCCTGGCATCCTCTGAACCAGACAGGAGCAGGCTCAGGCCCCCTCTGTTACCCAGGACTTCCTTCATCTGACAACAGAGACTGTGCCAGGGTGACCATGTGCTATCTCCATGGGGGGACTGGAGGGGACGCTGGGTAAGGGGAGGTGAAGTGAGCCCAGGGCATCCTTTGACATTTTTCAAGAGTCTCACTGAATATGCAGATGGCCAGAGCCAAGATTGGAGGCGATCAGGGCTTATCCACCAGCTCTAGTTAGGTGACATTACTCAGACAGCACCGAGCCCAAGGTTCCTAAGAGTCTGGGAGAGTCTTTGAAGGGCGTGGAAGCTGTGGAGGTGCTCCGTGACTTTGCTCTTTGAATCAGACGAGCCCCTGTAACTAACAGCAGGGAGAAGAGGAGACTCAGGATTTAGAGTCCATGACTCCACTCCTGCAGGCCCTCTTGGCCCTGTGTATTAACTCAACAGCCCATGTGCATCTGTGCGCGTGCACGTGCACGATGATCTTCAATTAGAAGCGTGTCTCTTAAACAGTCGCATTTTCCAAATACTACAGATGTCTTCTCATCAGCCATTGTGGATCGAGAGACCACAGTAAGATCACCTGCCTCTGCCTGCAGCCGTACCGGACAGGGCAGCTTCCAGCTGCTCACAAGAGTCTCCCTGCGTACAGTGCTGGGGGAAGCATGGGAAATGCAGAGAGCCCCAGACCTGATTCAATGGTGTTCACCTCCTTTCTCGAGGTTGAGGCTACAGGAGTCCCCGGGTGTGCAAAAGGTCACATTTAGCAGCCAACTGCCAGGTCGGCGTCGTGAGACACGGCACCCACAGGAACTCTGCTGCTGGGTGGTGAGTCAGAGTCAGGGGCTGATGGGAGGAGCTGCAACACCGGGACATGTAAAATGCTTAGAAGGAACCATGTCTGGTAAGTAGTAGGTGTTGGTTCCATCTCAGCTGTCATATAATGCACTGTGTCCGTCTGGGTGGGCTAGAGAAGCAAATTCAGGGATGCTCATCTGTGCATAAGAAAGAGCTTTACATGGAAGAGCAATCATATATTAAGAAAACATCCCAGCCCATTCCAGATCAAGTCCCTAAGTGTGATAGTAGCCCATATGTCTGATACCGGTCTATAAATTACTCTTCAGACGCATGTAATACATGCCATGGTACCAAATGCAGGAAGAGCACAGGCCAGTGGGTGGAAAGTCTTATGGGTCCAGTGATGGTGGAAGAATCTCAGGGCTGGTGTGGGTCTCTATGTGACTCCTCCAGTTCCAGGGCTCCAGCTCCATCAGCATAGCTTCATCTGGCTTGACAACAGGAAGGTTGACAAACACACACACACACACACACACACACACACACACACACACAGAGAGAGAGAGAGAGAGAGAGAGAGAGATGTCTGGCTTCCAGTGAGCTATTTATATCCATCAAGCCTTCAAATGAGGTCATCACGCTGTGCCCTCATTGACAGGCTAGACTCCACCCCTTTGCTCAAGTTTACAGGAGATGATGTGTCTGCCACATGCACCCAGTAACTCTATAATGCAGGCTCTTACTGTCCAGCACTCTGGACGAGAAAGCTGGGGTCCAGGAGAGGGTGTGTGTCGTTGTAGTGGCTTAAACAAGATGTCGTGGTTAGGTGCCAGCCAGCCAGCTTGGATTCCCAGTGCCCGGCGGTGATGTACCACTCCAGGGTGTGATGCTTGGGCCTTTGATGGCAGTCACTCTGCCAGCCCGTCTTTCTGAGGTCTTCCCCTTTGTTCTCTGCCCTTCCACTTTACCAAGCATGACACCCTTCCTCTCCTGAGAATCTCTCTGAAATTCACCAGATGAGCGCTCACCATCCTGGCTTCTCAGGAGCATTCTGGCTGTACTCTGTGCCAGACAGATGTTTGCTCATCAAGCAGTCCACGGCACTTTAACATTCCTCTCCAACATCATGATTCATCTGTGGTCTTCCTGACTCCAGCCTTCACACACACACACACACACACACACACACTGAGAGAGAGAGAATTTAATCTCTGTTTCCATGTGTATTATTGTTGGATCCAGAAAAAGGACACCCTCGCCAACGCCCACTTCTCCATTGATAGCGATGCCGGCTTTCGGGCCAATTGGGAAGATTTTTGTTTCCTTTACGGTGAGGTGTATCCATTCCAGAGGTTTCATCTTTCATCTTCATCAGTAGATGCTTCAAGTCCTCTTGGCTCTCAGGAAGTCAGGTCTTGATCATGAGCATTTTACAGGTTATTAATACGCCTTCCTCCAATTCTGATGATAGTAGTGGTTCAGAACTACCTTGCAAGACACTGAACTACCTTGCAAGGTTGTTCTATAACACTCTTTTCACCTGGTGTCACAGGCTTCTTCAGTTAGTCCCTTATGGTCTCTTCACAAAGCAAGTCCACCACTTGCTAGGCTTGTCCTCCTGAGGGTCAAAAACTTTCTCACAAAGTCTCGGTCCCATCTCTTGACTTAGCTGCTGCAAGTAGGCCCTCGTCATGTCATCTCCCTGCTTGTTTGCAGCTTTGGCATAAATGGCGTTTGGTGGAAACCCAGGCTCTCCAGGTACGGGGAAGTTAGCGGTACTCAGAGTGTACATTTTTTTCTCCCCTTGGCTTCTGGAATTGCACTTCTGGAGTTTCTTTCGGCATTCGGAAATGTAGAGCGTGATCTCTAGCAAGGTTCGGTCTGCTTCATTCTTAATTTCATAGCTTTTGAAGAAGACATTGACCTTGACGTCATAGATGTCCTCATCCCAAATAGCTGTATCTTTTGTCTCG
>PVJH01040505.1:0-15642 GCA_004026705.1 Nesogale talazaci
GGGAAAAATCAGTGACGTAAAATTAATGGGGGGGGGTGCGGATTGATGGTGAGGGAGGCATAGGATGCCTGAGGGGACTCGATCAAAGGCAATGTAACTGTGGGGAATTGCTAAAATCTGAATGAAGCCCAAACATGGTGGGACAGAAGGTTAGTAAAAGGAAATAGAGGAAAGAACTTGGAGGCAAAGGACATTTATAAAGGTCTAAACACAGGCATGTATATATGTAAATCCATTTACATACAATGACTGGGAAATAGAGCTATGTACATATATTTACTTTAAAAGCATTATGGTAGCAGATGGACATTCAGCTTCCACTCAAATATTCCTCAATGCAAGAACAATTTATTCTAACACGGCACTCTGTGATGCTTACCTTCCCTGACACAATCACTCAAGAGAAAATGGGTGCATAAGCAAATATGATATAGAAAGCTGGTGGTGCCTAACTATAAAAAGATATGGCATCTGGGGTCTTAAAGACTTGAAGATAAACAAGTGGCCATCTAGCTGAGAAGCTTCAGAGACTACATGGAAGAAACACACCAGCCTGTGTGATCATGAAGTGTCGATGGGATCAGGAATCAGGCATGAAGGACCCAAAACAAAACAAACAAAAAACATATCAATGGGAATGAGGGAGAGGGCATAGTGGAGAACCATCAGTAGTCAATTGGACACCCCCTTCCTCCAACCCACGACCATGACCCCAATTCTATCCTATCAGTAGTACAGATAAGAGCTCAAAACACAAGTGATCCAGAACAGATAAACCTCTCATGGCCAATAAGGGGAGCAGTGGTACTAGGAAGGTAAGGGTGTGTGGGAGGGAGTAAGGGGGACCCAATCACACTGATCAACGGGTACCCTCATCTAGAGAAACAGACAACAGAAAAGTGGGTGAAATGAGACATCGGTCAGTGTAAAACATGAAAAAAAAAAAAGATAAATTATCAAGGGGACAAGGGGGAGGAAGGGCAGGTGGGGGAAGGAGGGGAGAAAATGAGTTGCTGATCCAGGGGCTCAAGTGGCAAGAAAGTGTTTTGAAAAAGATGTTGACAACATGTGTACAGGTGTGTTTGACAAAATGGATGGATGTAGGGGCTGTGAAAAGAGCTGTCAGAGCCCCCAAGGAAAGAAACGAAAAGAAAAAGAAAAGCCGGACAATGACTAAGGAAGACTGCAAGAATATTCATGCTTTTGAATTGTGGTGTTAGTGATGAATATGGAAGCACTGTGGATTGCTAGAAGCACGCGCGCACACACACACACACACACATCTGTTTTGGAAGTAACGCAGTCAAGTTCTCCTGAGAAGTGAGACTGGTGAAGCCTCATCTAATTTGTACAGGACATTAGGAGACTTGTTGCCGTAAAAGCACACCGAGTTTGGTAAAGTGAGAGCCATCAGACAAGAGGAAGTATCTCACAGGACAGGTCGACACGGTAGCCACCACAATGGGCTCAAACAGAGCAACAGGTGTGAGGTTGGGGGAGGCCCGGTATTGTTCTACGGTACATAGGTCACTATGGGTTGGAACTGACTTGACAGCCACGGCAGCAGCCACACTCTTGATGCCACCACAATCTAAGACTAGTTCTCACCCAGACTCACTGCCACGGCGCCGAGTGACTCCACAGGACAGGGTAGAACTGCCCCTGTGAGTTTCCGAGTTTGTAACCGGGGGACTAGAAAGCCTCGTCTTTCTCTTAAGGAGCGCCAGGTGGTCTTGAACTGCTGGTCTTATGGATCTCAGCCCAATTCATCACCACCAAGTCACCAGGGCTATAGTGACTAGAAAGCATGCCTCAATGATATTTTTTTAATCCCTTGACTTCTAGTATGATACAAACCAGAGAAAAGCCATGCCAAGAAGTTTTCCAGTTTGAAAATAAAAACACGTACGATTTGCCGGACATATGCAGTCGGAATCCATGCGGTAAATTTAGAGGCTCTTGGCGCATCATCAGATGGATACAAGGCAGTGCAAAGCAAGGCAACTATGGTTTGAAGAAAACGTCAGACGTGTTCTCAATCTGCAAAATGTTGTTTGCCATTCTAGAACATATTAAGGTGAAATTAGATTAGCCACACCGTTGTCAATGTCTGTACTAATTACTGTTGATGCTATTTAATGGAATGTTCAGAATTCTACAACTACTTAAAGCCAATATTTGCACTAACTGGTCAACATTTTTCAGTTAACTCAGACTCTTGTCCTTAAAACTTAATTTCAAATTTAATATTGAGAAAAAAAAGAATATTTTGAAAATAGATGTCTTCATTTTATACAGCCGCTGTCTCCCTTCATGCACGTTATCCATCTCAGTGGGATGTCACTATAGTAGTTTCCCCTTTTTATTCCCTTCTCCCCCCATCTCCCTACCCTCATAGTTTGCTATTCCCATTGCTGTCCCTGAAGGGTTTATCTGTCCTACATTCCATGTGTTGAAAGCTCTTATCTGTATCAGTGTACATGTTCTGGTTTAGCCGAATTTGTAAGGTGGTACTAGGGTCATGATAGTGGGGAAGAGGAAGCTTTAAGGAACTAGAGGAATGTGTGTGTTCCTTCAGTGCTGTGCTGCACTCTGGGTGTCTCGTTCTTTCCCTGTGACTCTTCTGTGAGGGGACATCCAATTATCTACAGATGGGCTTTAGGTCTCCTCTCTTCCGTCATTTGCATCAATATACTTGTTTTAGGTCTTCTGATTCATAATACCTTATCCCATGGATACCTCATGATCACACTGGCTGGTGTGCTTCTTCCATGAGGGCTTTGTTGCTTCCTTGCTAGATGGCATCTTGTTCTTCAAGCCTTTAATAGCTATAAGCTGCTATATCTTTTAATAGCTGGGCACCATCAGTCTTCTTCACCACATTTGCTTATGCATCCATTTTGACTTCAGCAATCACTTCGGGAAGGTGAACATCACAGAATGTCAGGTTATTAGAACAAAGTGTTCTTGCATTGAAGGAGTACTTGAGTAGAGACCTAATGCCTGTCTGCTGTTACCTTAATACTTAACATTTAAATATATGCACAGATTTATATCCCTATCAGTATATATTAATGTATTTATATATGTTCATGCCTAAATTTGTCTCTATAAATAACTTTTGGCTCCTAGTCCTTTTCTCTATTTCTTTTTATTTTCCTTCCCCCCCCCCCCCCCCCCCGTCATGTTTGACCTTTATTCGATTCTCAGAACTTCCTCTTGGCTACAATGCACTCGATCAAACCCCATCAGGCATTCGATCACCCTCTTGCCATCAATTTCAGATCTCTTATTGTCCCCTTGTTCTTGTTGGCTTCCCCATCACTTTCTTCCCCCCTTCTCCTCTCCATGTTCTCCCAGAACCATTGCTTTCTCCTCGGAATCAGTTATCCTACCTATCCTGTATGGATAGACACAAGAAAAAGAAAAGAGAAAGAAAAACACAACACACCAAAAACCCTAACCCTGAAGAGTTCCAGTCTAGTTGCTAGCCCTTCTGAAGGTTTTCCACTCTGATCTCTGCCCAGTTCACCAATTTCAGTCTATTTTCAGGATTCCTCAGGTACTTCATTATTTTGCTCTTCTTGTGGTCCTGCTGTTTAGCAGGGGTCCCTGGGGATGGGAGGGGGAGAAAGGGTGTGTGTGTGGATGGGGGCGGGGGGAGGATGAGCGGATATCAAGGGCTCAAACAAAAAATTTTGAAAATGAAGGCAACATATATGTACAAATATGCTAGATAAAATGGGTGTATGGATTGTTATAAGAGCTTTAAGAGTCCCCAATAAAAGGATTTATTTTTTAAAAAGCAAAGAGGAAAGAACAGAGAGGGAGACAGCCCTGTGACAAGAGCAGCAGAGTTTAGAGCTTTCCCACCACAAGCCAAAGAGCTCTGAGAACCACCAGAAAATGCAAAAGGAAAGGCAAGCTCCCCTATGGCCTTCAGTGGTAGTGTGCAACCTTAATTTTAGATTGCTTGCCTCCAGAGCTGTGACAGAACGATTTCTGTTACGCTAGACAAGTCTGTGTCCATGCTAAGAAGCCAGTATACTTTTATAGTTATGACGATACTTTAGTAAGTTAGAGAACAAAAAACAAAATAGGTGATCCCAGGTTACAAATGAAATCTATTCCTTACGAACTGTCTTTAACACATTGCAGACGGATCCTGAGTTTACTCGTGTTTATGGTTTAATGCAAAAAACCATCCATTGATGGTTTAATACAAAAAAGGAAACACTCCCCAAAATAATAGTAGAAACACTTAAGTTGGTAAAAAAAAAAAAATCCGGTCTTTAAGAATGTATAGGCCAATTGGAACAGCTGCCTATGGCTCTTACTTAGCCTTACATTAGCACAAGAAAAGAGGAATTGTGGAATTGTTGGGTGACCTTTGGACTGCTAATCTCAAGGTCTGTGGTTCAAACCCATCAGATGCTTCGTGGAAGAAAGATAAGGCTGCCTGGTCCTGGAAAGACTTATACCACCTAGGGGGTCCTATATAAGGCCACTATGAGTTAGATTCACTCGGTGACTATGGGTTTGGAATGTGTGGCACAATGGAGGGCAGCCTGGTGCCTGGTGGTGGTGTGGATGAGGCACCAGGCGGGTAATCACAGGCAGGGGGTTCAAGTCCACCAGCTGCTCAGTGGGAGAAAGAGAAGACTGCTGACTTCATAACCACTCCACAGCCTCCCAGGAGGTTGAGCAGAAACCATGGGGGGAGGGAAACAGCGGTTAGTGTTAGGATATGAAAATAATAATTTAGAATTTACCAAGGAGTTATGGAAGGGCGGGAGGGGAAAAGAGTGGATAAAGGTTCAAATAAAGTAAATTTTATAACAGAATGATGGCAACATATGTACAAATATGCTCAATACAATTGATGTATGGATTGTTATAAGAACTGTAAGAGTGCCTCACAAATGATTAAAAAAAAAAAGAAAAAGACAGATGTTGCCAGATTGGGTCAGTCATTTCTAAGAATCAACACTAAGTTCTCCAAAGATGGTAGACATATCTTTGGATGCTGATAGAAAAAGAACTAAAATGAAATCACATAGATGGGTACATAAAAAAGCTTCAAATTTTAGAGAAGTACATTGATTTGCAATATATTTTGTGTCAGATAATGGTTCTAAAATGATTAAATTTGTTGATTTACTCACTTTTAAGTCAAATAGCAAATCCCAGGGTTAAAATAACAATTTTGAAAATTCTTAGTGTACCAGATCTGACGTGCCTATTTCAGGGAAGAAATCTAGAATTTGCGGGAGAAAACTGTTCATAATATCTTGTTACAAGAAATTGCAATGCAATTTTGGGTATAACTACTCAAATCAAGGTGGAAGAGAGTTTCCCAGGTTTTACGTTTCCTCTCTGAGATGACACAAATTGCTTAAAAGAGAAAATGGTAAGAAGACATTCTTTTAATTAGGTGTAAATATGTTTTATTGCAATGGTATTTCCTCAATGAACTGTGTAACTGTGTAGGAACTAAATATGTATTTGCATTAAAAGGTTTATTTTAATGCAAATGTAATATTTCAGTTAGAATGAGGTGAATATTTAAGTATATATTTTATTGTTTGTTTGCTTTCATGTATTTGTATATTAGGTAATGATAACACACTTTGTATTGCTAATATTTCACGAATAAATTCTCATCAATTTTACATGAACACTATGTGTTGGCAATCAAATGTCACCTATGCAAAAATAAGTTCATTTTCAGTGCATTTTAAAGTATTGAGACAGTCCAACTAGAACTCCAACATAATAATACAGATGTCAGTGGCATTTTTATTGCAATGCTATTTTTAAAGTGACTCAATTTTTTAAAATAATATTTTACAGGGCTGAGCCCCGGTGGCGTAGTGGTTGTGCGCGGGACTGGGGCCCACTGGGATGGAGGTTCAATTCCAGCTCCACGGAGCAAAGGCTGGGCCTCCTACTCCCACCACCTGAAGGCAGTGATGCCCCCCCCAAAAAAAAATTTAAAAAAATTTTTTTACATTGTTTTTCTCTGTACCGGAATGTTTTGAGAACGTGACTAACATTAAACACTATAACCACTTTAGATTTAATTATTAATGGTGTAGAGGAGAAAGTTTAAAATTGTTACTTTTAAAACTCGTTACAAAATCTTGAGATGAATAAAATTCAAGTTAACGACAAAAAAAAAAACCCTTATTTGCCATTTAATGTTTCTTCTGGTGAAATTGCTTCCAAGTATCCATGCGCAGGGTGTGAAGTTTGAGACTGGAGAGTAAAAAGCATGTTGGAATAGGTGTAGTCACGGTGATGAAGCAAAACTTGAGCAGCGCTCCATTGTTACATTTTTCGTGAACCGGAAGGGGAACTAAAAAGGGAAAAAAGGTCCTAGTGAAGCTTGGATCCAAGTTGCAGGGGAAATAGGCACAGAGAAGAAAAAGGTCAGGGGTGCAAGAGGAAGAGAAAGAGGGCCAGAAGAGGATGTGCATTTGGGGCGGGGGCGGGGGGGAACCCTAGGCTTCACTTGACTTCACACACGGAGCATATTCAAGAACTAATTGCTAAAAATGAATAGGCGGGCAAGCGCATGAAAAACAAGCGTGGGGAAAAAGACATTTTAGAAGTAGGATTTCTGCAAAGGTTCCGATAGACCCAGCCACCACACCTATTTCTACCCCCGTTCTAGTCTAAAGTTTGCTTTGCAGCGAACATTTTGGTGAGTCTCCCAGGATGGCGGCTGGAATCCGACATTCTCTGGGCAAACACTGGAGAGAAACACACACACACACACACACACACACACACACACACACACACACACCATGGCCATTTAATGTCATTTATTTGAAATGCTTCCAGAAAAGTTTAAGGCTTGTGTACAAAAACATTCATTTCATCAAAACATTCATTTCCTCTCTTCCCATAGGCAATACTAGACAGACCCCTTGTCTGAACACACTGGCCAAAGTGGTCGGTGGCTCCTTCAAAGAATGGTTCATTCTTTTCTCCACCATCCAACGACTCTTCTCAGCTTGTGCCTGCTTTTCTCTGCAGCAGGCTCATGCTCGTTTTGCTAAAGGAGTAACTACTGGAGAAACCAAGCAGTTTTTAAATAAACTTGTAATAGGAAAAAAAAAATCCACCATGTTTAAAATCTATAAATACAGAAGAGTATGTTTTTACAGGGCCAAATGGACCGCAAGATGGTTTTTGAAAATTCATAAAGCAATCTACCTGGCTTGTATATTGATAATCTCATCACACAGCTTGAGTGCACAAGACATATGTACATAAGATGACAATATTGTATTAAATGATATCTTCCCCCCCCACCCCTGTAAACTTGAAAGACACAGAAGACTTAAAAGGAAATTCTGTTTTTTGGCAATAATTTAGAATCATCTCTGCTAGTGCTGGTGCGGGTATTTTGCGCAGGTCTTCTGTCATATTTACACTCACGGGGGGGCTTGCTTTTCTATCTACTTAGGAGTTTACCTTTTTCTCCACCCCCACCCCCCACCCCTGATCTGCAACCTATCCTGCCCTTAAGTCTAAGCTGGACAAAGACCTCCCAAGTTTGGCTAACTTGTTCACCTTAATCATGCACACCCAAAACCGGGGCTACTGAGTCGGTTCTGACACAGAGTGACTCTATGAGACCCAGTCCAACTGCCCCCATCTTTAGGAGTCCCAAAGCTGGCCATCTGAATGGATGCAGACGGATACCTCGTTCTCCAGTGGAGGGACTGGTAGGTTCAAGTTGTGGACCTTTGGGTTGAGCGCTTCGACTCCTGGGCCACGTTAATCATGGAGCTAATTAAATTGGCCGGTGCAGAATGCAATGATGGCTCTGGCCACCGCGCACAGTCAGAGAGGGCAAGCAGGTGACCCAGAAGCGAGACAGGAAAACCCAAGTCTCTGGCCTTTTCCTCTGAAGGCTTCCCACGTGAGGTAGTGATGAAACCCCTTCCATTCCAAGTTCCTCCTCTCATCTTCTCCTCTCCCCTCATCTCAGCCACTGAGAGAGTCGTGGTCTCTGTGACCCACTTTTTCATTCACACTGTACAGTGTGAGCTGGCCGAAGTCAACATCAGAAAGGAAGACCAGGCCTTCTGGTACTCCTGGGAGGTTTTCCTGCAGGCCAGTTTCTATTCTGATGCGTTAAGCTAGAACTGACTGTCTCTTAGCAAGCCATTAACCAGCACAGGGGCCCTCCTTGTGTCATGTGCATTTTTGTTAAAAGATTCTGAGCTGGCAGCTGCTGTTGTACATTGTATTTGCCTTTTCAAGGTCAGATTCTATTTCATGTCCTAATAGATTATTGCTTCAAGCTTGCCTTGGAAGGAATCAATTCCAAGGTCAACACAGAGCTTCTTCTCTTGCAAAATGCAGCCTAGGGAGTCCCCGGGGAGGGGTGGGGAGGGCCGGTCAATGACGCTTTTTGGCTGAATGCCATCGAGTCAAGCTCATTCTGAGGCACTGACCTTTCCCAGTTCTCCCTCAAATGCCATCATGAGACAAGAGTGACTTCCTCACACCCTGTGTGCAAGGCCCTCTAACGTCCAGGTTGACAGCTCCCAGGATAAAGAATTAGCGGAGCACTGGAGGAGCGTGGAAGGGCTCTGGAAGCAATTTATGGAAAGCAGATGTTTAGAGATTTCTTTTTTTCTGTGTTTTAAAATCCAGCAGGACACTTTTGCAAGTAACTTGTTCAAGTACCTCTCCATCCACCATCCATCAACTTGTGCAATGTAACACAGGGTAATAGTCGCTTACACAGATTTCAGCTTACATAGACAGGTTGGCAGTTACAGTACTAGGGACAAAGGTACAGGTATAAGTGACTGGGTCAACACGGTCACAGAAATATTAAAAAGTGCTTCTCCAAACCGTTCCATGTGGAATGCAAATACTGTACAGGTAAGACACAGGGCGACTTCCAGAAAGGACATGTGCTTCTGTCAGACGTTGCTTTCGACATGCCTGCTGTTTCCACAGGAAGAGTCTGTCTGCTCCATGCGCTCACAGTCGAGGCTGACCTCACTCGTGTCCATACTACAGTCGGACTCGCTGTCCGATTGGTCCATCTGCTCCAGTTTTGTTTCTCCCTGTGGCTCCTCCTGGCTCCCAGTGGCAGGATGGACGGACAGCCCCTCGGAGTCCAGCACCCCAGCCTGCCCAGCCGCGCACAGAACTGTCTCTTTGGCTTGTCGAATACAGTTAAGCCACTGCTGTTTGTTGAAGGTGTCATTGGCTTGTAGCGAGTGGGTCTGACTTTGGGATCCATTTTTGAAGCTTACTCTGAAAAAGTTCTTAACTGGAAATGAAAAAAAATACATGAAGAAAAAGATCAATAGATGGCTATTTGCCCACGCTGAAGATAAAGCATGTACCATGAACCACCAGTGACCATAGCCACCAGTTGCCAACAAGTAGATTCTGGCCCATGGCAATCCTCCGGGCAGACCACCACTTGATGACAAACTGTCTCCCCACGAATGCAGACTGCAGGAAAGCTACACCCTGCCGTCACCGTCGATCAACGGGAGCTGGCAGCACGGCTGTCGGTTGATCTCAATTGCTCTCAGAAGCTAACAAGTGACTAGCTACTTGGAATGACTAAGTTTTGCATTTCAAGAAATCCTAAGAGAACTGGTTATAAAAATGGGCGTCCTATCCAAAATCTCTTGGGGTGGGGGGGCTATTAAAAAATACAGATGCTGGGTCCCATCTGTCCACAGAGCAACAGATGGGCCTGGTCATCTGGACTTTGAACAAATGGCCAGGCTAGAGTTTGCTCATGTTTAGGAGAAGTGCTTTGTAACATCAACATATATCTATAACAGGCCATGTGATAGTCTATTTAGTACATCCTGATTGAAAACATATATGAAGACATAGAGCTAGTCTACATTCCGTTTCACTTTTAAATGAAATTATATTGTAATGAATTCAACAGGAGCTGTGTATGTTTGAAAAAATGGTAGTGCACAATATGCAATGTGCAATACCTTCATTTCTTCTAGTCCTGCCACTGCAGTACAAAATACAATACTTGATTGACACATGCACTTTGAGCTAGTTCTCTTTGCTTCTGTCTAGTAGGCAACGGAGTGGGAACCACCACTTCAGATAGCTTAGAGAGGAAGCAGTAAAGTAAGGCAAGACCAAAGGGTAACACTAACTCCTGAAATTCCGTCCCCACCCCTTTGATCTTACAGCAACCCTCTCAATATTTTTGTCTCTGTTTTCTTATTTGGAAACAGGGGAAAACCAAGAGGACCCAGCTTTGCATGGATGGACCGGGAGAACATTAAGTTGAATAAAATTAGTCAACCACAGAAGGACAAATATTATATGAGACCACGATCATAAGGAAAAAGCAAGAAACAAAGACTTTCAAACTCAAGGGAACAGACTCTGGAGGTTACCAAAGGGAAGAGTGTGTAGGGGAGTGTGTAAGGGAGGAAGGTGAAGCAACCGACGAGAGGGTTGACAGGCGTTCACTTGGGTGAAAGGGAGGACGGAGGTCCACACTGGGAGAAGAAGAACCAGGTGATGGGGCAGACTTCTGGGGGGCTCAATGAGTGGTTTAAACTGTTAAATGCAGTGTTGGTGATCTGAAATGCAAAGCCCCAAACTAATTCACGATAAACTAACAATAAATTCTATCTCACACATGTGCATGCACACACATGAGGGGGTATCCCCCCCCCACAAAAAAAAACAGGAAAATTTTTTTTCAAAGCTATGTATGCAACTTTTTACAAACTCATCACCTTCAAAGTACTCTTCATTACACTTAATATATTTGTCAAATCTGCAATTCCATTCTTGGAAAATTTTTTCAAACTCATCGGTTTAGATGGCTGACAGCACCTCCCTCGTTTTTTCTTTACCTCTTCTACACCATAAAATTGTCCTTTCATGTCCCTCTTCATGCGAGGAAACAAAAAGAAGCTGCATGGAGCAAGGTCAGGTGCTTGGGCCAAGAGAGGTATGCTGCTTTTACTGGCACGTTGAGATGGCTGCGTGAGCAAGCGCATTGCCGTGCTGGTGAAACCAGACCTCCATCTGGCACAAATCAGGCCTTTTTTCAGAACCTCTAAATAGGAAGCTTGATGAACAGTTTAAACTGGTGGAATACACACCAAATCAACTTCACATAAAACAAAAACGAAAAGAAATGAGCATTGTCTTGATCTTTGATTTCACTTGATGAGCTTTGTGTGTGGGGGTGGGGGGGAGCGAGGTAACATTGGTGTCTTCCACTGGCTTGATTGACGTTGGGGAGATAGTAAGAATAACACTCCTTCACCAGTAATGTCCATGAGAAAAAGTCTGGGTCACTTCAGAGCTGCTGTTCTTTCAAAAGAGGGCATGTTTCATTAGATACCCTTTTTCCTGGTCTCTTAAAATCAGCCATCATAAGAAACGGAGTTCGAGTGAAACTGCTTTTATGAAAAAATTCACTGTGACCAGAAAGAACCTTCCCAGGAGATGCACTAACTCAGAGCGAGTTGCTTGATGCTCGCTTATTGGGAAACATTCATAGTGCAAAAGCTCCGCCCGGCACAGCGCAATTCCGGTGTTTTGGGGGGCAGCCCCTTGTGTGTGTCTGAGTTCCTGTATATGAACTACTACTAACATTAACATTGCCAGTTGGATGGAAGGAGTGGTAACCAGGTGTGAGACCGCATACGCCAGCACTCAGAAAATATGATGCCTTTGCTAGCATTTGGGGCTCAAATGTTACTTTCTTCAAGAAGACTTCTCTGACCATTATTGTCAGATGAACAAATCATCTTACGGGGGCTCTTACGGGTCCCCTAATAATCCATGCATCAATTGTATAAGACACATTTATTTTACTTTTGTTGCCATCTCAAGATGACTTCCCTTTCCCTTCCTTTGCAATGGCCTTTGTACTGGCCATTAAGCACAGGGGAGGTATTAACAGGTATAGCTCTCTGAGTTCCTCTGAATAAAGTCTCTAGCTAACGGCGCCCAGTAAGAAGAATCCTCAGCCCAACTGGTCATGCTTCTGACTGTAAGATAAACCTCCCTGCCTAAGGCAAGAGCCACTGTTACACAGACTCCAGAAATACATTCATCCACCTACAGACAACCGAATTTTGACAAAGGGCCCACATACATTAAATGGGGGACACACGGACTCTTCAACAAAGGGTGCTGGTACAAACTGGATATGCATTTGCAGAAGAATGCAACAGGGCCCACACTTTGTCCTCGCTACAAAGATAGACTCGAGATGAGTCAAAGACTTAAATAAAACCCCGAGAACTATAGAGATCATCAAGGAAGAGAAAGGGAGAAATTTAAGGCCTTATGAAGTAGGGCCACATATACTCCCCCACTCTTGCCTGAAGAAACTGAGGCTCGTGGTGGACGTGGGGCCTCAACATGGTGACCCAAGTGTCAGTGGTAACACAGTAAGGGGATTCATTTGATGCCAAGGCTTTCATCCTTCTGCTGCCCCGTCCCCCCTACCCCCAGGAGTTACTAGCACAAAAGGCCAACACGTGGGGCACACATACTTCTCTCGTTGTTGCTGAAGGCGCCTCGCAGGGAGCCGCCCAAACGCACTTCTCCGTCCTGCAGATCTTCCAGCAGCAGGTCCTTCACAGGGATCGGCTGCCGGTACATCTGGTAGCAGAGCTGCTCGTTGTGGGTGACCGCTCGAGTGATCACGAGGACTTCTTGGAACAGGAAAACATGTAGTTTCTAGAGGAAAAGAGTCCAGAGGATGTCTGTCAGCGACACTCTAAAAAGACGTGGACCTGTGACCCACGGGGGGACGGGGCCGCCGGGGACCAGGTGGTCACTGGATGATGAGCTTCCAGGCTCGACTGTCCCTGTGGGGGGAACTGCGCTCGGGCAAGTCAGAGGCATTTCCAGTGTATCCACGACCTTTCCTCGAGGAGCACCTTCCTAGGGGGCCCACTGGAGGGTGTCCGCACTGCCAACTCCGTAGGGGCTCATCCTACTGCAGTTCACCACCATGCAGACACAGCTGACACAGCCCCCTCTTTATGAAAATAACAAGAGCGCGGGAGACGGGAAAGGGGGTCGTGAAGGAAAGAGCGGCACCCCTGGCGTGGGTGGCTACATCAACTGGCACTAGCTGTTGGCATTGAGTCGACCCAACTCCCGGTGCCCACCCCATGTGTGCCGAAGTAGAACTTTGCTCCACTGAGTTTCCAAGGGCAGATTGTTCAGATGTAGATGGCTTGGTCTTCCTTCTGAGGTGCTTCGGGGAGGGGGGATTCAAATCTTGAACCTTTTGGTTAGTGGCCAACCAGTGTGCCTCACCCGGGGACTCCTCCCCCTAGTTATATTTCCCGAAGTAATTCTAACAGCTCGAGACTAACAATAGTCTTGTAAGGATGGGACTGGTACATCCAAGGCGGGTGTTCATCTTGACTTCCCAAACCCTAAGAGCGCATGTTCCTTCCACCACACTGCCCATCACCAGCTTGGTCCAGGAGCTCCAACGCTGAGCCCTGCCCATTCTGAGAGAACCAGAGAACCCTGCGGCCAAATGGAAGGTGACCACAGTGTTCATTCTTAGGAACTAAGGAATGAATGCTGCGGTCACTGAAGGGGTCGTACGTCAAAGGCTGGTGACTCCTGTTGTGCATGTTCTGGGCAAAGAGGAAATCACAAAAATGAAGGTTTGTCCCGTGCCGTATCGTGAAGGCACATTTCCTGGGTGGAGCTGGGTCCTTTGGCTTCTTTCAGTTCCTCTCTCAGTTGGGAAATGCTTTGGAACTGGCAGTCGGAGCCTGGTTTCCTGGTGGAAACTTGGCACTCATCTCACTCTGGGAATATCAACTTGGGATTGGAAATTTACATTGAATTTTGATTTGAAACAGCATCATCATATAACCTTCTATGTGGGGGAGAAAAAAAAAACTGTGGATTCCACCTTCCCCACCATTATCATATACACAAATGGCGATGAGTCCCTATGCACGGTTGAAAAGTAAAAGCTTATGTGGTTTGCATACAATGGATGTTGTATTGATTGTACTAGGGGTTGGATGAACCCCCAATAACATGATTTAAAAACAAACAAAGAAGAATGCTATAAACATGAAAATATTTTCTTCTGGATAATAGAAAGGTTAGGTTCTCAAATATGTGCTTCTCCATGCAGTTCTTTGTTGTCTTAGACAGTTCAAGACAACATAATTGTCACATGTGTAACCCATATGTACTGCTTTTGCACATATTCCACTAGGCTGGCTATTTGTTCACATGAATTTCTTTAATTAGAAATCTTTCTCATTTTTTTTTCCTGTGTCACTGCCCTCTGGTGGGACTGGGAAGCCCAGCCTTGCTCCTGGAGAGTTGCTGCTGGATTTGAACCACCAACCCTGTGGGCCGCAGTCCCGCACACAAGCACTGCGCCACCAGGGCTCAGCTTCTCATTTTTATTATATACCCAGCACTTATTAAACCCTGAAAATAAGTGAAAATACACTTTAAAAATGATAGCTCAAGTTGAGGTAAATTTTATAAAACAAGTTTTTTGGATCCCCAAATGTGTCATTGTCAGGAAAGGCAAACAAATACTGAGGAACACTTTTAGATTAAAGGAGAGAAAAGAGATACAACAGATGGTCTCAGATTGGATTCTGAATTTGAGGAAATGTACGATAAAAGATTCATCACTGGAACAACTGCTGAACTAGGACAGGCTGTGGAATACATCATATGTTCTCAGTGGTGAATTTCCTGCATTTGGCCATTGTATTCGAGTTACGGAAGAAGATATTCATGTTTTGAGAAAAGAGATACTGGACCATGTCATGCTGTCTGAAACTCTGAAATGGTTGTGCCATGAGTAGTTGTTTAGTAGTCCTATGTAAAAAGGGAAGAACCAAGCCAGTGTGGTGACATGTTAGTTAACAAAGGGGAAGCATCTATAAATAACATGTATAATTTTAAGTTTAAATGATATTACAATTATTTTGGAATAAAATTCTAAGGAGACTGTGAACTAGATTATTGTTCCAAAAAATTTATTAAAGACTTCAATACTCAAAAAAAAAAAAAGAAGAAGAAGAAAAGTAAAAGCTTATGTTTATAAAAAGAAAAGCTTAAGGGCTGAGGCCCGGTGGCGTAAGTGGTTGAGTGCGGGAATGCGGTCCGTGGGCTTGGTGGGCACTGGGTAGCACCCACAGCCACCAGAGGCAGTGATGCCCACACAAGAAAAGATGCTTAAAAAGAAAAGCTTAAATGGAAAAGCAGAGTAAAGTACAAGACAATCAAGTTCACTCTGAGGGGGAGGGTGGCTGGTAGAAAATATAAGACTTTTCTTTTGGGGTGAGGGACGGAGGGGAGAAAAATTTACGTATTACACTACAATTAGCCACAGACAGAGCAGACAGGAGGCAAAGGTATGAAAGCTCAGCCATAAGCAAACACCTCAGAGGAAAAAGTTGCTCTGCCCAGAGACTTGGAACCATCTCCTGGGGACACCGTGGTCAATTGGCATCACATGGCCAACAAAGACAATGCTTTACCACCACCTTACTTTGGTGGGCAGCAACTAGTTCTTAAAAAGCTTGTGAGTGGCCATGTAAGACACAACTATTGGTCTCTTCCCATTTGAAAAAAAAAAAA
>PVJH01040506.1:0-15636 GCA_004026705.1 Nesogale talazaci
CCCCCCCCCAAGTGTTTGTTGGACCATACCTTGTCATTGTTTTCAGCTGTGCATATAAACTAGCTTAGCCAAAAATACTAGGTGTATGTGTATTGACTTCAGTGTATGACCCTTAATTGTTACGCTCTGAAATTAAAACTGTATTTAACTGGCAACCAGAAGAAATTCTTAATTTGTAGAGAAATCTTGGTTTGTTTTGTGTTATGTGGGTTTTGCTGGGCTATCTGCATTTCTCTTGCCTCTAACTTGAAAATGGCACAGCATAATTAGCCTGTAGTAACCGTGACGGGCAAGTGTCTACAGAAGAGATATCTCCAAGTAAGCTTCTCGAGGTCTTACACATTGAGAATCCTGTCCCCTTCTGCTGTGGCATCTATATGTCTACATATTCAGTTCTTTTTTAAAAAAAAAACAAATGGAAAAGCACCCTTTTTGGACCTTGGTAAGCCCCAGAGTAGGGACTTAAAGGAGTCTAGATAATTTACACGTCGAAGCAAATAAAGCTTTTCCTGGGAGATTTGCATATATGTGAGAAGGCGGCGTTGCTTGGGTATATTACAGGCTTAATTGAAACCATTTCACTTATGCTCAGAAATAACTAATGATGGTAGCTTGGTAAATAGTTCTAATTGTATGTTTAAAAGTCGTGTGTTCACATGCTTAAATGTGGATATCAGAATTTAAGCAGTTATTGAAATGTATTAACTTCTCAATATACTGATTTCAAAGCAAAAAAAAAAAAAAAAAAAGAACAATAAGATACCAAAATGAGTGGGCTGAACCTCGATGGCATAAGTGGTTGAGTGGGGAACTGCAGCCCATGGGCTTGGCAGCTCAAACCCAGAGGCGGCTCTCGGGAGCGCCACTGGGTAGTGCCCACGACCACCAGAGGCCGATGCCCACACACACACACAAAGATACCAAAAAGAGTAATGAAGATGAAGAATGTAAAGGACTCAGGGAAACAACTATTAATTACTCAGATCACTATATGTTTAGAGAGAGTTTTTAAAATGATTTACAGATAAGTGAACTGCTTCAAGAATGAGTCATCCCCAGTCTCAGAACAAGCATAAGGACTCACAGAACTGCTACCAAGACGCCCACGCTATCGAATTAGGCACCCAGCTTTTGTTTTTCCAGGTGACTTCTCTGTATAGTTTATATACCCACCCCCTGACATTTGGGTAACAATCTGAGGACATGTCAGACAATATCCAAACATCTTATAATTTATTTTCATTTTAATAATTCCCAATGTAGAACACCCTAATGATGACCAAGTTAAAAATGCACAAAACTGGAACATGGAGGCTGTGTGTCATTTACTGGAATGCAGTTATCTTTGTACTCCGCTTATCATTGAGCTGAATTCTGCTTCATTTGAATTTGACTATCTCCAACTAACACGTAAATGTGAGTTCAGCTTCCAAGAAAGGCGGACTCAAATAAGATGTATGCTCCATGAATGATTCTCCTGATTCATCTTCGAACTGGCCCTGAGCAGCGCCTCCCTGGCCTTTCTCATGTACAGTTCACAGGCCGTCTCGCAGAAGCCCTCTTATATATTTGCCTTAACATCCTTCTGGGCAAAAGACAAAAGCGCCAGAAAACAACTCAGTGGCGACAGGCTCTCCTTCTGCTCTGATGGACCCCGCAAGCAAAATCCATCTTCGTTCCAGTACGTACGTCATCCCAGCAGTGACTTGAGACTGCATATTCTTCTACTGAATACTTCACGTGACTCTCTGTCCTCATTCCATCCTGGCAGGCTCGTTTCCCTAATGGTTCCTTGTGCCCAGCTCATTAACTGAGCACTTTGATGATTGCTCACACATCCTCAGATATTTGTCATCATAGATGTCGAGGTCACTCCTTCCTCCTGTCTCCCTTCCACAATTTGCCAGAGAAATCAGATTTCCTCTTCTTATTCATGAGCTCACCTACATACTGGGAGCGCTTTTCATCTGCTCTCCTTGGATGAACAGGTGTTCGAGATCAGTTAGGAGTGTATGCTGAGCAGAGTAAAGTGCTGTTGACTTGCTATTCTCTTAAATCCGAAATCCCAAATAGAAATTCACAGACAATATAGCCCCTCCTCTTTCTGCATCTCATGTTTTCCCTGACACCTATAACGTTTTTTAAAAGCTTTTTACTGTGAACCAGGTGCAGGTTTGTAGAGCAGATAAGTTCCCCATCCCTCAGTCTACCCACATTCTGTTTCATACCTTTAATCGCAAACCCCACAGTGGAGCATCATTTACCCCACTTTCTCCTTGCACACTTCCTCATTGGACCCGTGCTACCCTTTCGATCTCAAAAGGTAGATAATTCTAGAAGAGTGTACCTCTGTGTTACTGCTTGGCCTATAGGCCTGTTTGTTGTCTGGCTTAAAACTGAGCCTTTGGGTTAAGTTCAGTTCCAGGTCGGCAAGATGACCAAAGACCATGGTCTCGTACATTCTACCAATCTCTATCCAACCAGTAAGCATGATGTTGGGTTTTCGGTGGGGCTTTTTTTTAAATGATTTTAAGTTTTTTTTGCATGGTTTTCTCCTACCCAGAACCTTTTTAAATGTGATCCCTCTCAGAGCAGTTGGTCGTGGCAGCCAGGCACCATCTAACTCTTGTGCTATCTGCTGTAGAACTTGAGGTTTGTTTGGTCCACTCATCCATTAAACTAAACATTTCCATGTGGCTTGCATTTTCTTCTCTCTTCTTTCCTCTGGAGAGAGAGAGACCAGCAGTTGTATCTTTGATGGCTACTCATAGGCTTTTACGAGCCCAGTCGCTACTCAGCAGAGTAAAATGTAAAATACAGCCTTGATGGGCTATGTTCTGCCAATTGACCTGGATGTCACCAGAAGCCATGATCCTAAGCCTCCAGGCCTTGTCTCATTCTCATAAGTTATTTGTTTATTGCTAAAAGTTTTCATAATCCCCCTCTCTGCTCTGCTATATTTATGGAAAGACTTGTAACATAAGTAAATACATATGTAGAAATACACTCTGCCAAACATGTATGAGGAGCTTCAAACCCATAGTAATAATTATGATAATAATAAGTGCCATTTCTTATTTCCCATGTGTTAGACATTGCAGCAAGTATACCAACTGATAGCTGCCAGAAATTCAGCTGCCTCTTGATTCACAAGAGGACTTGGAACAAGGGATATCATTGCTGACATCAGATGAATCTTGGCTGACAACAAAGAATACCAGATGTTTGCTTGTGTTTTATTGGGTATGTAAAGTCATTCAACTGTGTGGATCATAACAAGCTACAGATAGCATCGAGAAGAGGGGGAATTCCAGAACACTTCATTATGCCCCTTTGGAACCTGCACACGGATCAAGAGGCAACGCTGCAAATGGAACAAGGGGTAGTGCATGGGTTAGTATCAGGAAAAGTCTGTATCTGGATTTTTGTCCTCTCACCATACTTACTCAATCTGCAGGGTGAGCAAAGAGCCAGAGAAACTGGATTCTACGAAGAAGAATTCAGACTCAGAATGCAGACTCATGTCATTGCAGATGACACAACTTTGCATGCTGAACGTGAGGAGGAATTGAGCACTTGCTGATGAAGATCAAAGATTGCAGCCTTCCACAGTGAATACAACTCAGTGTAAAGACAATGAAAATCCTCACAACTAGACCCGAAGATAACATCATGATAAATAGAGAAAACATCGAAGATGTCAAGGATTTCATCATGATCAGATCCATATTATCAGAGGAAGCCAGCCTCTGATACATACATCACGAGATCGATAGGCACAGTTGTACAGCTATGATTATTATTTATTATAGCAAAGGTATAGAGAGCATGATAAAGAGAGAAATCATAAGAGTCAGACGCATTTCATGGTAACATGCTCACCTCCACCCATCAGCTGGTCCACGTGGAGAGAGAGCAAGTGAGGGAAGAGATTACATGAGGGAGAGAGAGAGGGGCCTAGAGCATCTGGCACTGACAGGCAGCAGAGAGTGGGGGCTCCTTTATTGTGCCCAAGTCTTATATACCCTTTGGCGCCATGCAAGACCCCTAATTACAGATAGACACACATCACAGGAAAGAAAGGGTTGTGCTATAGGAATAATGTGTGACAACATGGGCGGACCTAAGTTTCCTGATGGCTGTCTAGTCTTGATTGCCCTTGGGTGGGAGACTTCAGCTAAAGCTTTCAGAGTAAGTCATTGACCTCACAGGAGGGCAGTTAGCCCAATCTATTGTGTGAGGCAAGGGCCTGTTATCTGGAGCATTTAGGGAGAATATTTAACTTCTGCCTTCCACACTAAATGCTAGTAAATGGTTGCTAGTATTTGCTTAATAATTTGGAGTATATGTAATTGCAGAACAGTCCTGATTTCATCCCACACATAATCAGCGCTCATGGAATCAGTAGTCAAGAAAGCAAAAAACACATTGCATTGGGTAAATCTGCTGCATAAGATATCATAATGTGTACAAAAGCAAAGGTGTCACTTTCGTGAGTAGGGTATATCTCTAACCTAAACCCTGGCATTCTCAATTGCCTCCTATGCTTATGAAAGTTGTATATTGATTAAGAAAGACTAAAGAAGAGTCCATGAATATGAATTAAGGTGATGACAAAGAATATTGAAAGTACCATGGACTGCTAAGAACAACGCTTTCTTGGAAGAAGGATAGCTAGAATGCTCCTTAGAAGTCAGGATGGTAAGATGTCATCTCATGTACTTTTGATATGCTATCAGGGAAGACTGGTCCCTGGAAAAGGATATCATACTGAGTAAAGGAGTGGGACAGCAAAACAGAGAAAGGTCCTCACTGAGATGGATTGAGAAGACAACTTGACAGTATGAATTACACCTGATCTTGAAGAAAACAAGTATCTGCACAAGGATACTGATAGCATTATGATCAATGGGGAAGAAATGGAAGATGACCAACATGTCACTCTACCTGGATTAACAATCAATATTTATGGAACAGGCAGGGGAGAAATCAAAAGAGGCACCACATTGGGCAGGTCTACTATAAAAACTTAATGACATAGTGTGCCTCTGATAAGCCACTGTTTTTCCCATGGCTTCCAATGCATGCATAAGTTAGATATTGAAGAAGGAAGGCAGAAAGATTGATGTATTTGAATCGTCCATGTTAGTGAAAATAATGAATATGCCATGAACTGCCTAAAGAATATAAGGAGCCCTGGTGGCATACTAGTTACCCGTAGGGTTGCTAACTGCAAGGTCAGCAGTTTGAAATTACTGGATTCTCTGCCAGAGAAAAAGATGAGACTTTCTACCCCAGTAAAGAACTACAGTCTCAGACCTGGGTTTCTGGGAACATCCTGGGAACCCAGGCCAGGTGCTGTGTAATTCCTGGGCCATTGAATCTTGGATCTTCAGGGCATACGGCATGCTCCAGAGGTTGTATCAGTGAGCTCCAATGCAGAAAACTCATTGGGTGTACTGGATTCTACCTCCGACACCCTGGTCACCCACGACTTAAGACTGAAAATTCATGGGGTCTGAGGAAGCAGAGACAGCTGTGCCAAAATCATTGAACTGTTGCTAGGAGGACAAACATGATCTTGTTACATCAATACATTTTATGCTGTATTTAGATACATATTGTTCCAACAAACCTATGATTGACATTCCCGGTGAATGCTAGAAAATTTCCCTGAAAATCAACTCCCATTGTTTGTGTAAATAGCATCCAGCCAGGAAAGGATTGGTCCCATTCAAGGGAATAATTCAGGTACTATGGTATGGAATTAGCTTATGTTGACCAAGTAGCCCTCTGTCAGCCATGCTTTAAAAAACTAGTACCAGAGGTTAATCAAAGACAATATCAACAGAAGATCATGATGCTCCAGATGAATGATTGCTAAGACTCTCTACCACAAATTAGCAAGGAAGGTTTAAAAGAGAGTCAAAGGCAGATTTTAAAAAATTAAATAAGCTCAGTCACTGAATACCAATCCATCAGTCTGCATGTGGACATAATAAAATTCTTCCTCCAGTAGCCTTTCTGGTGAAAATAAATAAATACATATATATTTAAAAAAAAACAACATAGATCCAGGAAAGGGTTTGAGACTTGCACTAAATCCTAGCTCCAATTTAAGAACAACTAGTTCATACCACAGGGCCCTGCTCAATACTCACCCTCAGGAAGGGAACACAGAAGACATGGGTGCTACAGCAAAGTGTGGTGAAGAAATTAGGTGGTGCCCAGCTGTCAGATAAAATAGCGTTTGGGGTCTTAAAGGCTAGTTTCCAAAATAGCAGCTGTCTAACTTGGGATGTCAACTAAGTCCTAAGGATTGTAAATCATATCATCTGCAGTTGAAGGAAGGAATAGTATCAGAACCTGAATTGCGATAATCCGGCTTACAAAAGGGTATCGATGACAGTGGGAGTCCAACATATACTTGTGGGATCTGCATAGGAAGTAAACTAGTGGTGAGTTCTGTCTATCCATAATAGGGAATGAAAAGAAACTGGTTGCCAGAGTACACTGGAGCAATGACTATAGGACATCAGATTGATAAACCTGACTTGAGTGGTCAAAACTGTCAGTTGATCACCCATTCCCGCCTCCCACACCCCACCCCATTCAAGTTAGGCCTGATCTGGTTTTCAACATTTTCTATATTTTTTGGTTTGTTTGTTCATATTGGGGTTTGTTTCTCTCAGATGTGTCATGTCATTGGGGGGGAGGGGTGTCACCCTCTGGCATTTTTGTTACATGCTTTTCTGTTCATCAGTATGTGAAACCCAGGATTGATGAAACTATTAGGGACGGCCAGTAGAATAAGATTTTCTAGGGAGGGCAGTGGTTGGGGCTGTGGGTCTGGAAAAGGGAACTAATATCACAGAGTTCAAGGAGGAAAATATATTTTGAAACTGATTGTGGTCACAACTGTTTATTCACTGGATGTGAACCATGGAATGATATGATATCTGTATGAACACCCAATAAAATGGTTATGAAAAATAAAGATGCACAGTGTCAGGCGTCCACAGGAGCAGTTCCAGCCTGTTCTATAGATTTCCTTTGAGCTGGAATCAACTGGGTGGCAGTGACTTGGGGGTTGTGGTCAAATCAGTCTGACAAGTGGTCCAAACAGTCTGAAAGGTAACAGTCCTTAAAACAAGCATGTGAGACCTCAATTCATTTACTTTGGGCATGTGTTAATCTGGGTTGGTGACAGAAACAAATTCATAGACCCTAATATATGTATAAGAAAGAGCTTTATATAGTGGTTGTACATTAAGGAAAAATCCCAGCCCAATCCAGATCAAGTCCATAAATCCGATACCAGCTCTATGTCCAATACAGACAACGATTTCGAATGCAGGAAGGTCGTAGGCTAGTGGGTGGGAAGTCTTGTGGGTTCAGTGGCAGTGGAAGCATCTCATTGCTGGCAGATAGCTCCACGTGGCTCCTCCAGCTCAGGGAACTGGTGTCTCATCAGCTGCAATATTTCCCAGGGAGTGAACATGTGTCCCACCTCAAGAGAGCTATTTATCTGCCTAGTTCCTCCAAATGAGGTCATCAAGCTTCCACCTGATTGACAGGTAAGCCCCACCCCTTCACTCTTAATCTTCTTAAAGTGACAACAGATTATGTAACCACCACTGGGCACTTCACTAGGAAAAAACAACAACTAGTAAAGACATCCTAGAAAGTGAAAATCCAGGATCCAACTAAAAGGGGAGTGAAGCCCTCCAGGAGATGGATTGACACACTAGCTACAGCATTACACTCATACATACTTTAAAGATCGTGAAGGCAACACTCCATTCTGGTACTCATAAGTTCAGCTCACGCTCAATAGCAACGCACAATAAGCATTACATTAGATGTCTTATACCTACAATTCAATAGGACTTTTGCAATAGTTTCATGAGACAGAGGCAGATTTTGAACCACGTTTTGTCTTCAAAGCACAGGTCTGAGGTATACCATGGTGACTTAAACCCGCCTTTAAAGAGCTTCCGTGGCAAAATGCAAAATACAGAAGTGGGTGGGGTTTTTTGTTTGTGTATGTTTGTTATCAGAAACTAAGACTTCTCTAGGATGAAGATTTTCTTCCAGAGTGGTGGTCACTCCTTCTAGCTGTGTCAGACAGAAGAGTCCAGTGGCATGAAGGAAGTACAAACTGGTTGTGTCCAGAGTGTCTGCTAGGCCACAAGGAAAGGACTTGTGAGAGTTTTTTCCCTTGGTAGGGACATGGATCCTCCTTTTCATTCTAAGGGAGTAGCATACTGACAAAACCCACCCGCTGCCTCTGGCTCATTTTTGATGTGTTAGCAGTATTTAGCAGTACTTGTTTTCATGTCAGAAAGTTTCTGCAGAAGTAACCACAGCCAGAAAAAACTCAAGAATGTATACCAGTAATGAAATTCCTTAGGGCCCAAGTAATCCTGGGATCTACTAACCTAGGAGGGCGTTACCACGAAATACAGAGGCAGATCCTAAATATTTGAACTAACCAATCTTTGGGTCAAATGACTGACCTACCTATAGGTTCTTCATTTATTCATTTGTAAATTTTTATTATACCTTTTATGGCAAATTAGGTGAAGGCTTGAAGGACAGGTCATAGTTTTATGTTCTACAATGGATGCCTCACCTCATCCATTGTGATTTCTTCAATGTATGATTGCTTATTCCACTTTATCTCTGTGTCTACTATTTCCATTCCTTCCTAACCCTCTGAAACTCATCTTTGGATAAATGCTGCCCTTTGGATCTCAAATGATTGATGGTTCTAACGTGATGATGGTAAGGGGGCATAGTTTTGGGAGTCCCATCAATCTCTTCTTTGCTCAATAAGCCTGGTCTCCTCAATGAATTTGTGTTCCATTCCACATTTTTCTTCCCCTCTATCTAAACTCTTCCATTTGATCCCTCTCAGACAAGTTGGGAGAGCTAGCCTGGGGCCGCCTGGTTCTTGTGGTCTCAAGGTTGTGGAGATTAATGTTTGCATGGTCCAAAAAGGATTATAAGAAATGTGTGTGGGTGGAAGGGGGGCATGTTTTAGTAGGCTTTCTGTAGAAAAACGTCCTCCCTTAGCTTTCTGTGAACATTGCACAATTGGAAGCTCGGATGGTTGGTGAGGAACTTGAGTATTGCCTCATGCCCAACTTCATAATCAGAAGACATAATTTAGTCTTTGGGAGTCTCCCTAAATGATCCTGTCCTGCCTAGGACTTCCAGATACTAAACAAGAAGAACGTTCTTGCTGAGCTGGGCTTAGAATTTCTGAAGCACCATGCTTCCACACAGAATGGGGAACGCAAAGGTGGCACAAAATTTATTTCTAAGAGGTTTTGCTTTTGATTCTCATATTTTAGGAGTTTCAGTAAAATCTTCTTGAAAAAATATCTTATGACTTAAGCTCACTTTTAAATATTCCCTATAAGTACAGCAGTGACTTGTAGCAGTTTTAGTTTCCCCCATTATTTTTCAACTACCAGTACCAGTTGCCATAACATCAACTTGATTGCATGTTGACCCTTTCAGGCTGATTTTCCATAGTTGAGCACCATCTTTGACTTCAAAGGTAATTTCTGGGTAGACTTGAACCTCCAACATGTTCATTTCCAGCTGAGTGTATCGACGGTTCGCATCACCCAAAGACATCTGGTTTAGTTACTGTTTCTTTTGTGTGTCAGATTGAGCGCCTTGTCTCCTACCTTAGGTGCCTATCTTAATTTGAGTTCTCTAGAGAATGTGAAAGAACTGGAAAAAAAAATCAAGCCTTAAATTTGTAATATTGGAAGGTGTTGTGGGCAAAATAGGCAACAATGCAGCGAGCATCAAAATAAGATGCAAAGACTACACAGAGTTACTCTGCCCAAAGGCTGGCACATCCAGCCATTTCAAGAGGTAACCTATGGTCAAGAACTAAGGGTGCTGGAGACTAAAATCAAAGCTGTACTGAAGGCATGGGGGAGGGGGAACCTCTAAGGATTGATAGAATACTGACTGAAATATTTCAACAAGCGGATGAGCCACGGGAAGCACTCCCTGACCTATACAAAAAAATTTCGGAAGACAGCTGTCTGACCAACTGACTTCAAGAGATCCATGTTTGTTCCCATCCCAAAGAAAAGTGACCAAAAAGAATGTGAAAATTAGCAAACAATGTCATTAATACCACATGTTAGTAAGATTTTGCTGAATATCATTTAGCAATGGTTACAGCAGTACATTGGAAGGGGGCTGCCAGGGATTCACGCCTGATTCGAAAGAGGACCAAGATCAAAGGATAACATTCCAGGCATTAGATGGTTCTTGGTGGTTGGCAGAGACTAGCAGACAAATGCGTACTTGTGTTTTATTGCGTACGCAAAGGCATTCAGCTGTGTGGATCATGACAAACAATGGACCGAGTTGAGAAGAATGAGCACTCTGAAACATTCTGTGTACAAGGTGTCCATCAGGGCTGTATGCTCTTACCATACTTCTTCAATCTGGATGCCAGGAAAAAAAAAAAACCTTGACTATATGATCAAGAATAGGACATTATGCCAGGTAAAGCAGAGGAGCGGCAAAAATAAATAAATAAATAAAGGAAGGGAGAGAGAAAAGGTCCTGAATGAGGTGGATTAGCACAGTGGCTGCAACACTAGATTCAAACATTACAACAATGGTGAGAATGTTGTAGAATCAGCTAGTGCTTCAGTCTGTTGTATACAAGATTACGATGCATCAGAACTGGCTGAACACCTTATAACAAAAACAAGAGAAGCAAAAATCAGTGAGGCTCATATATGTATATATAGAAAGATTTATTTCAAGGAAATGACACATACAGTTGTGGAGCCTGACAAGTTCCAAGTCTGTGGGTCAGATGTCAGGTTGGAGGCTCTTCCAGAGGCACATCGCTGCAGGGCTGTCCAGGATAGGCAGGGAAGATCACAGGCTACTGACTCCGTATGCAGAGGCTAAGGGTTTGCACGGTCAGCAGGCAAGATGATAGGCTGATGGCTTAAATCCAAAGAACTGTAGGTCAGATATTGAGCCAGATGCAGGCCACACTCCAAGGCCCCTTTAATTATATCAAATCTCATCCTCACTGCTAGAAGACTATATCCTTCATACTAGCACAGTGAAAATCATGCCCAGCCAAGCTGACACGCAACCTTAATGATCAGAGTGAACTTCCCCTCTGCAACCCCACTGCTTTCTGCTTTGAATGCTGACCCTGCTTATTGCAGAAGCAACTTGTCTGCTCAGCCCCAAAGTTCCCTCAATCAGCCTTTTATAATGCACAGTTACCTCAGCTACACAAGCCAAATGTTTGTTTACTTGTTTTTGCTTTTGATACTTCTATGTCTCTTTGCTGCTGCTCAGCTATGTGCAAGGCAAGGAATTTTTGAAGGTCTGACTTGAATCAGAAAATACTCAGCTAATGAGATCTGCAGAATGCCCCTAAACAGGCTGCTTTCCTAGAAACACATAAAAAGGCTGCTTCCTTCACTCATGAGATGGTTTTAAAAGGAGTTACTTGATGCTAGGATATCATGGTAGAGGTGACAATGATGAATTCATGACAGATTCTGGCTTCAGAGAGTATCTTAGCTTTCTAATGGTTCTCTAACAGAAATACCCCCCGTAGGAGGCTTTAACTAGGAGAACTTATTTTCTCCAGATTAGGAGAAGTGCAAAATTAGGGCTCAAGTTCTAGGGGAAGGGCACTCTCTTTGTCCACTGGAAGATGGTACTTGTCTCTCTCCAGCTTCATTTCCCAGATTCCTTGCTTACCTTATGGGCTGTGATTTTTCTTTCCATCCATCCTTGCTAACTTGCTGGCTTGATCTGTTCTTTTATATCACAAACTAAAGCACCCTGTCTATTAATACTGCCTTACCAAGAAAACCTATTCCCCAGTGGGGCTGTAGCCACTGATCTAAAACCAAACCCATGACCATTGATTTATTCTGAGTCAAAGCAACCCTGCAAGACAGCATACAACTGCTCCATAGCATTTCAGAAACTGTACATCTCCAAGAACATCTGGTAGTTCATACCCCTTGTCTTGTGGCTAGTCATTCAAGGCGTAAGTCTTTATACCAACAGGACTTAGGGAAGAAAACGTGTATTTTGAAAAGACATAATGAAATCCGTAAGAGAGAGTTTATGCCTTGGGCAGGATGGTCCTTGTTGTGCTGTGGGTTCAACATCAGGCTGCTAACCATCAAGTTCACCATTGAAAAACACCATCTGCTCCAAGAGAGAAATATGAGGCTGCCTTCTCCAGGAAGGGAACCTGAAGTTCTACTCTCCCTCTGAGGTTGTGATGCAGGACAATCATCTCCAGGGCAGTGGGTAGTGGGTGAATGGGAAAAGACAGCTGCTGAATCCCCTAAATCGAAGGTAAGAAGTCATACTTGTCACAAGAATCGTGCTGAAGTGATTGGTGGGGGAAGAAATGCCTTCAGATTGTGAATACCAGGGATGACTTATAGCAAACCCATGAGCCACAAAAAGACTTAGAGAAGCAAACTAGGTCAAGCTGAACATTTCAATGAAGGGGTCCAGTGGGCACAGGCATACGTCTGGCTTCCTCTTTTTATAGACGCATAAAGAGATCTCAAGCAGTGATGTGTTCTACAAAGCTAGGCTTCTACCACATCATATTCTTGCCTGAGAAAATCAGTCTTCACAAATTTTGACTCCCTAATGGCTCTCAACAGTTATATAACCATCTTAATTGTTGACTTTTCTATCAACTGAGAATGTAGCATCTTGTTATTATTATTTTTTTAATTTGGGGGGGGGGGGGCATCACTGCTCTCTTTTGGTCATGGGAGCTACCCAGTGCTGCTCCTGAAAGCCGCCGCTGGATTTGAACCGCTAAGCCCGCGGGCCACAGTCCCGCACGCAACCCCTTACGCCACCGGGGCTCAGCCTCACATCTTGTTATTATTAATGGAGAAACTTTTCGATGCTGGGGCAAAACCTGCAGTGATTTTCATTTTCTCCGAAAAGGATGGTGGCCATGGCCCTAACTTTCTTACTAGCAAGTGAGTTCCTAACCCATAGCAACTGAGCTGTCTTGTGTGCCTGGGTCCATGGACCCAGCAGTGGGCACCCCCAGGGCAGCTCCAGGCTGGGATGCCTGCAGACTTTGGGGCCTTTTTGATCAGGGTAGCCAGATTCAGAACATAAAAATACAAGTCTGCCCAGTTATTTGAATTTTAGACAAGCAACTAAGTATTTTTAACTGTAAATGTGCCCGAGTCTAATATTTGATGAATGCATTTCAATCTCATTTTATAGGATCTGAGCTTTTACTTTTATAACTTCTAGGACTAGTTTTGCTGTAAAAAACAATTTAATGGTGTTTATAGTAATAGCTTTTTTTCCCAAAGCATCATTGAATACTGCCTAAAAGACCTTAGAAACCCCCCAATCCAAGGAAAATTATGGAGATGAGGCGTGGCTGTGGTTTAGCCACCTTTATTTATGTGTTTGTGGGGTGGGGAGGGAGGTGTTTCTAAAAATTTTGTGTGGGGAAAAAAATGACATTTTTTCATGAACTTTTTCAGGCCTCCTGGTATTGTTAATACTTGGTTCAGAGTAGGCACTTGGTAAATATTCTCTGAAAAAAATGGAAGAATTAATGAATGAGAGAGCATATTCTTGATTTTTTAATTCCTTATCTTCTTAGACTCTCCTGTAATTCATTGGTGATTTTAGTTTTTTTCTGAAATATTCTAGTATTCAGATACTAAGCTTCATCTTATACCATTGTCAGCATTTACCAGAACTTCCCACATCCCCTAAGTAGCAGAGACTCAAGGTAGTCTTTAAAAAGCAACAATGTAGGGCAGATTATCTGCTCATATGGTTCTGAGTTTGTATCTTTTGGGTCTTAAGTTTGCCGTTTCCAGTCTTTTGTAACAGCTGATTGTAAAGCAATAACCTAAAGTCACACAGCGGGCATTAATGGCTAATGTGCCTCTCTCTCACTTAATAAGAAATTAGATCTCTGAAATCATTCATGAGATATAATTCACTCCAGATGAGGTTTATCCGCTTCAGTATAAAGTGGTTTTGGACCTGACGCTACATTTTGAAGATATTAAACCCAAAGACTAAAAGCGTGGTCTCCAGCTTGTGTCAATTATCCTTGGATAGTTTATGGACGCATTTGAGTTCTTAAGACATCGTTATCTAATACGATTTAAAAGGCCTGTCTCCATTTCAGGGTCATTTCTATATTTTAATGATGATTATACTCCTAGAGTTAAAGTGTTTGGGGGTTCTAATAGGCCAGATGAATGAATATTACAAGCAGATAATAAAAAAAATTTTTAAAGGATGAGGCGTGAAAGACATTTCCATTTCTTAGAGCAGTGTTGGCACATTGGCCTCTTTGAGTCTAGTCAGCAATTTCCCTGGCAGTCCAGAGAGCTGGTTCTAAATTAGAAAACCTGGAGTATGAAACCATGAGCACACTGCTTCGTTCTTCCAGTTATTTAACGTTGACTTGGTGCTAATGTTCTTTACTCATTGAGTTCTGGGAGCTCCCCACGGAATTCTTTCAGAACAGGAATGAGACCATGCATTATAACCAGGAATATTTGGGTTTCTCTCTTACTTTCCTATAAACTTCACAGGAAAAGTTTGCATCTATATGGAACTAGATCTTTTTTTTTTAAGACTTCCTGAAACAAACGTTTGTCCTAATTGAAGTTTTATATGGTTTGTGCTACTTAAAGAAAACCTGCAGTGTGAAACTGTGTACTTATGGAAATAATCAATTACAGCAATGCCTCACACCTGGTTCCTGATACCCTACACAAGGATGAATAAACAAATGCAGGAATAGCCAGCAAACACTGCAATAGGGACCATAAAATAGGGCAATTAGAGTAGATAAACAAATGAAACTCATCTGGACACAACAGAAGGAACAGCTTGGGATTTTTAACTGTGGGTTTAATCTGAGGAGACTAACAGCAAGCAAGGTATGTGTTGTTACCATAGTTATATCTTCAAAGACACTTAAATAGCTAGACATTGTGTTTTACAAAATACAATGAGATAAGAGATAGAAGTCACTTATGAGGTCACTTCTCAAAGAGAACAACTGATACGTGGCTGTCATCCTTCTAACTTTTCAATGAATACTTGTATTTAAATACATGCTCAAGCAAAATGAACTCACATGATATTTACTGAGGGATTTTTTTTCAGCCTACTTCTCTCATTTAATTTTGACTCCTCCATGTAAAAATCTATATGTCCTTTGCTCGAATGCATGCAAGAGTTAAAAGTAGCAGAGGCACACACAGGCTGACCTGGTGTGGGAATGAGAATATCAAGGAATGGTTAGAGATTTGAAAAAGGATGTTTATACATGTGTGTTTACCTTTGATGCAAATATGTCCATGAGTGAGCTGGAGCATAGAGGGGGAAGTGCCCCGGCCCGCGGGGCATTCGCAGCGTGGATCTCTGGGTCCGGAGCCTGGAAGACGAAGATGGGCAGGGGGCGCGAAGAATGGAGGCAAGACAGGTTTCTGATCAAGCCTCGTTTATTGGGGCAAAACTCAGGGTATATAAAGCCAATGTTTTACAGCTTATGTTAATGAGGTAGAGTCAACAGAGGCCAATCCT
>PVJH01040507.1:0-15634 GCA_004026705.1 Nesogale talazaci
CGGACAGATCCTGATTGCTGGAGACTGGAGGAACCAGAGGAGAAGCCACATGGCCTTATCCTGATGGAATCAAACTTCTGGGGCCGGAGAAGTCACATGGAGACCCCTACCAGCGCTGAGATGCTTCTACTATAAAGTGACCAGATGTCCTGCTTTTGGTGGGACAGTCCCGATTTTGAACAATTTTTCCCGCGTCCTGCGATGTTTTAAAAAAGTCCCAATTTTTGGAAAGAACATATGACAAGCTAGGGAATGGAGGGAGAGCTGGAAGGGTATGCCCCCCCTACCCACCCACCCCCAGTCAATGGTGTCAATGGTGTACCACTTTACCAATGTTAAAATCTGGTCACTTTATTCTACTGCCACTGGATACTGCTGATGGACCCTGAGCCCTGGAAATGAGAAGCTACGGGGAGACTCTTGCCAGCCCCGGGATGCTTCTACTGCCGCTGGATATGCAATACTCTGCACTGGCCTGTGATTTTCCTGGTGTCATTGCGCATGCCTCGTGATTCAGAAGAAGACTTTATAGACTGATATCGGGCATATGGGCTAATATCAGACTTATGATCTTAGACTGGACTGGTTGGGATGCTTTCTCAGTGTTCCATTCCTCTTGTATATAAACTTCTCCCTTATATCCATTATATCCATATACATGTTTATGAATTTGTTTCTCTAATTTGCCCGGACTAACACACCAGGTGTTTCTGACTTGTGCCAGCATCATTCCAGTTTCGGCATCTGTCTTCACGTAGCCCACCTTCCCGTGCATCTCTGTGCCCCTTCCCTTTTAATAAAGACATCAGTCATATCGGATCAGCACCCCCCTTACTCCGGTGTGACTTCAGGCTATCGGATAGCAAAAACCTTAGTTTCAGCCATGGTCATGTTTACAGCATGGGAGTCAGGACTGCAGTTCATCTTTTTGGCGAGTGTACAACTCCCTCTCCCTCCCCCAGCCCCGACTTCTGAGCACATGTTAATTTGTAAGGAAGATGAAATATACGAAAAACATGTTGGAGTAATTCTACAAAGTATTTTCATACACTGTTTTGAGACATGTGGGGAGTTTTTAAAAATCCCACTTAATTTTTTTTTAATTAAAAGAGGACCCTGGGGGACTTTAGAAATATGCTCTTTGCCAAAGGTCAGAGGCAGGATGTGAAGCAGATCCAGAACCCAGAGCTAGAGTGGAATGTGCACCCTTCTCTGGAGAGTGCTTGCCATTTAGTTATGAGGAGCAGAATATGAATATTGGACTTAGGATCTTGGACTGGACTGGGTTGGGATGCTTTCTCAATGTTCCATTCTAAAGAAGTCAGAGAATTCAGAAAAATATTCAGGAAAACATTGTGCCTCAGATCACTCAGCCATTTGCTAAACACATAGTTGAGGACCTACTTTGTGCCTAACATGCTACTTGTTTGGAGGTGTCAGGATGATTTCTTTAACAGGCTTGTTCTAAAAAAGAAAAACAAACCCACACCATCTAATAGAGGAGCTAAATGGAAGCATGACTTCAATGCAGTGTGCTCATGCTAGTCATGTCTTAGGCTGGGTGGACTAGAGAAACAAATTGGGAGATATTCATATACTGGGGCACCCCCACTCTCCACCCCTACCAAATAGCAAAAAAGATCCCCTGGGCAGAGTTTTCTTCGTATGTATTTCCCCTCCACTAGACGAGCATCCAGCAACTCGCTCTGAGTTAGTGCACCAAGTAGCATCACCTGGGAAGGCTTTCTCTGGTCACAGTGAATTTTTTTTGTAAAACAGTTTCACTCAAATCTTGATTTTTTTTTTTTGTGATGGTCAATTTAAGAGAACAGCCTGCAAATGTGAAATTTTGTTTCCTGCTTGGGAAAAATGCCGCAGAAACTATTGCGTTGTTGAACACAACTTGCAAGGACAGTGCTATGAGAAAAATCCAAGTGTACAAATGGTGAAATGTTGATTGATGGCAAACCTCATTCTGAACGTTTATCAACTTCCTGAAGGGATGAAAATGTTGACAAAATTTGTGCACTTGTGCTCAAAGACCAACGATGAACTATTGAAGAGATGGGGAAGCTATCTGGACTATTTTGGGGCTCAGTTTAGCACATTTTAACAGAATATTTGGGAGTGGGAAGGGTTGGTATAAAATTTGTGCCTTGGCCTCTGACTGACCAGGAAAAAGAATGTAAAGTGGAAGCACACAGTGCTTTGAAAGAACAGTTCTTCAGTGACCCAGACTTTTTTTCCCCCAAGGTCATTACTGATGATAAGACATGGTCCTATTCTTTTTTTTTTTTGACTTTATAATTGTCTTTATTTAAATATTTTTTTTCTGATGATTTTATTGGGGGTGGTCTTATTCTTATGACCCTAAAAGCAAATGTCAATCAAGCCAGTGGAAGATGCCTTCATCACCTCACCCTCAAAAAACTCATCAAGTGAAATCAAATATCAAGACCATGCTCATTTGTGTTTTTGATGTGAGGGGAATAGTGCATTTGGAGTCTATTCCACTAGGTCAGACTGTTAATCAAGCTTTCTATTTAGAAGTTCTGACAAGATTGTGTGACTAAAAAGGCCTGGTTTGTGGCAGACAGGGGACTGGTTTTGTCACCACAATGCACTTGCTCACACAGCCATCTCAGTGCGCCAGTTTTTGCCAGCATACTGCATGCACAACACTCACCCAACCTTGCTCTGTGTGATTTCTTTTTGTTTCTTTGAATGAAAAGGCACATGAAAGGACAGTGACTTGATGACACAGAAAATGTGAAGGAGAAAAGAAAAACACACGAGGGAGGTGCTGTGAGCCATCCAAACAGAAGAGTTTGAAAAATGTTTCCAAGAATAGAATCGCAGATTTGACAATGTATTAAGTGTGATGGGGAGTACTTTGAAGATGGTAAGGTTGTTTTGTAAAAAAAAAAACAACCCATAGCTTTGAAAATAATTCTGTTTTTTTTAATATTCCCACATAAATTTAAGAAAGAGCTTTATATCAGGAAAACATCCTTATATAAGGAAAACGTCCCAGCCTAGTCCAACTCAAGTCCACGAGTCCAATTCTGGTCCATAATTTCCTCTTTAGATTCACAAAGCCACATGCAATGCTGGAGGAAGATCCCAGCTTGGTGGGTGCAATGTCTTGTGGATCTGGTGGCTGTGGGTGCATCTTCAGGGTGCTCACAGGTCTCGGAGTGGATGGCTGGCATAAAGGTGAAGGCAGGGTGTGTGTGTGTGTGTGTGTGTGTGTGTGCATGTGTGTGTCTCCAGGACCCTCTTTATGAGGAGATCACGCCCACAAGGAGGCACCACTAGGCTGTAACTTGATTGACAGGTTAGACTCCACTCCTCCACTTCAAGTTTGACAGAAAACTATGTAACTACCCTAGCTAGTGTAACATAGAAAGGTATCACCGATCCGTCACTGGGCTGAAGCGAGAGCAGATCCTATACAAGTTACCTGCTTTCCCTCCTTATTGGCTGAGAACTGAAGCATTCCTGGCAACTTCTCTGCTTAAAGTCAGCCAGTGGCTACCCAGATTAGTTTAGTCCACAAGACTTTTTCACGATCCGGCTTTTTTCCTCTATCTCCCGCTTCATCTTTGATCTCACCCCACCCATCAGTCTTATCAAATGATTCTCGTCTTTTGCACCTGTTGTCCCCTGGACTGGAAGGTCTTCCTCCTCCGCTCGCACCCTCAGCAGCTCCTCATTTGTAGGTCTGTGCCCGCTGGACAGCGTGCCCCTGTGCTGTCTGTTCCCGCAGCTTTCCAGAAACACGCCAAGATGGATCTGAGTAGCTGACGTCACCGAGCTGCCTGCCGGGGGCGCCGTGTCCTCTCCTAGGCGTCGTGGATGGAGTGGCGTGCTGATCTGTCAGAGGGGAGCTGGGGACCAGTCAAAGGTGGTGGCAGCTGAGGCAGAGAACAGAGGGTCCTTTCTGCACGCCTGTCATTTCTAAATGCCACCAGCACCCGCCTAATTTTCTGAGCTGGAATCCGATCATCACCTCCTCTTTTTCCCTCAGCTTCATTTGCTGCCTTGTCTCCTATCTCCTCAGTCACGACGTCCTGTCAGTGGTAGCGTTTAATGTCCCTTGAGCCCGCTGGCATGTTGCCACCGCCATCACCCAGTCTACAGTTCAGGCCCTCGTTATCTCTCATCTGGAATCGATAGCTCCTGACTCTTCTCCCCGCTCTCACTCTCTCTTGCCCAGAGTTCCACCTCATTTATCCTCGCCCCCCCCCCACCCCCCTGCCCAGAGGTGCCACCCTCCTGATAAAAACATCCTAGAGGACTCCGTGACCTGCAAGACAACGTCCCAATTCCTCAGCCCCCTCCATCCTGGAACCTTGTTCCCCAGTCAGCCATTCTCTGGCTGGCAGGCTGGGAAGCACACATCTTTCTGACAGTCCCCCAGGCTGGAGCCTTTGCCAGTGCTGTCTCACTGGCTTCTTTCCTGTCCCGCGGTTGTGCTGCCACACCCACAGGCCTCGCCTCTCCGCAGAGGCCTGCGAGGCGAGTGGATAGCCAGAGACGATGGCTCTTAAAAAAAGAAAAGCCAGGCCAGCGCTCTTGAGGTGTTTTCCTGCCCTGCCTGAATTTTATGATCCTTCTTTGTGCATTTGTCTCCTTCTCTCCGAGTCTGTTAGCTCCGGCGGGACAGGCATTGTGTTTCTAGCCTTGGCACACAGCGCAAGCACTCCGTAAATGATGGTGAAACGAACCATGGGTGGGGAGAGTACCCATGATTATTGAGCACCAATTAGAAGCCTGTGCTCACACATTATCCTAGTTAATTTATTCCTCGGAGCAACCCTTTGAGATAAGTATTATTTACGGACACAGAAACAAGGCTCCAAGGGCAGACTTTCCCTTCACTGCCAGCAAGGTCAGAGACCTTGTAAGGGAAGTAGATAGGGCAGGAACCTAGCCCGGTCAGACTGTGACCCTCTCCTGCAGAGAGTGGTCCGCAGCCAGGGACTATGGGAATGTCTGGGGACGTCTGTGGTTGTCCCAGCTGACAGGTGCCACCGGTATTCAGTGAATCTGAACTCATTGCTGACGCCACGGGAGTAGAAAGCCCAGTCTTTTTCCCGAGGAGCCGCTGGTGGTTTTGAACTGCCGACCATGGGATCATAGCCCAGGGAGCACCTACACCACTGCGGAGGCACGCTACAAAGCACAAGACTGCCCACCGCAAAGAATGATCCGGGCCCCCCTCCCCTCCCCCCCCTTCCCCAGGTTGAGAACTCTGTTCCGTGCCAGGTTGGTTAATACAAAGCAAACCCTCAAATAAAAGAAATGCCCAAGGCAGGGGTGCAATGGGGCTGCCCAGAAGCCTGAGGGGCTGGGGCCTGTCATGAAGAGATGATTCTGTCCAGGTCTGGACCTGGTTCCCAAGTTCAGATTCGTTTCCTGCTGCTTCCACCCAGCCTTCCTTCCTTCTTTCTTTCCCTCTCCCTTTCTTCCTTCTCCAGTCGATTCTACTGTAGCTTGGGTAAGCCGCCCAGAGAGCGGCGACAACCCCCCGTCTCTTTTTTAATTAGGAGGTGGACTCAATATCTGGCGAGCTGCAGGTTTCCCAGTGACAACTTCTCTAGAATCTGGGAACGAGGCCAAAAGTGTCACCCTCTGAAATTGACGACAACAACAAATTAGATGAGATGAATTACGGTGATAATCTCCCCAGGATAATAACCCACCTCCGGGATCTCCTGCGAAGTGTGCTGCCCAGAGACGTGGCGGTTGCCGACTCCAGAGCGCCCTCCCCAGGAAGCAAAGCGTCTCCGGGGCAGCGCAGACAAACTGCGATCCCGGTGGTTTTCCTGCAGCCTTCGTCTGGCTCCGGAGTCCTAACGGAGGAGGTTTAGATCCCTGCCATGGCAGGGTGGGGGGTGGAAGGGTGGGGACGGGTGGGGAAGGGGTTTTCTTTCTCTCTGTCTCGTACAATAACCCCTAAGAGGGCCAGGTGGCTTTGTGGTTTCTCGCAGCAGAAGCTGGGATGAGTCACTGCGGAGAGCAGCGGGGATCGGGCAGGGGGTGGGTGCGTGGAAGGAGGCTCAAGTCATTCTTGATCAGGAGTGGGAACCTTCGCTGAGCGCATCATTCTGTGTTTGTGTGTGTGTGTGAAATATCTTGTATGTGAAATACGTCTGTGGTATTAATCAAAGGCGTCCAGGACTTCAAACTCGAGAAGCCCCCTGTCCTGGTGATTGGAATTCAGCTGCTGGAGACCAATGGGAAGCTGATAACCAGGGAAGACAGGCGAGGGAGTCCCTTCCGGGGTGGTTGGGGTGGGGGAATCCTCTTCCAGGGTTCTGGGAGTGGATCTATCATATCAGGCTGTAGCACGAGAACCTGTCAGGCATGCGGATGGATGCCCCATCTGCTGCCAGCCACCAGGAGCCCAGCTTGCAGGGCAGACAAGAGCTGCGAGCAAACCCAGGAAGACAGAAAGCCAGCGACAAGGCTGCTGGAGGGAAATACAAAGGGGGATGAGAGGGCATGGAAGAGAGATGAATGTAATTCGCCGGAGATGCAGAAAAGAAGCATGACCTCCTTTTATATATGCCAACGTCCCAACGTCAGGTTAACACTGAGTTCCTCTTGGTTGTGGTCAGAGTTCTCAGCTGAAAGGTAGAAAGGCCAACGTCGTCTAGCAGATATGTCCTATATCTATATGTATCTATATATATTCATCTTTCAGTGGATTTTATTATTGGGGGAGGAGGCTGAAGAGCTTGCAGTGTTTACGAGGCTGATCAAAGTAAAGAAAATGACGAAGAAACTAATGTCAAGGTGCTTGGAGGTGGCTGGCATTGGGTGGCGTCTGACTGCCTCTCAGAAGCTCTATGGGGAACGACTGGGTCGCCAAGCTGCAGGAGAAGAACGAGTCCAAGGAAGGCTGTGTCACATGCTGGCAGCGTGGCCCCGTCAGCGACAAAGCCCTTCAAAGCACAGGGGCCGACAGGCTTCGAACTACTTCCCCCGCCAGCTCCCGGCGCCTTGGTGGTGATGGTGCGCGCGGGTGGCCTCTGCTCTTTGCACCAGAGTCTTCTTCGCGTCCTGCTGTCTTTGTTCCCTTCCCTGAGGAACTTCCGAGGACCGCCAGGGCAGATCACCAGCCTGTCCAAGAAGATGGAGGCTTTGGAGACCGGAGACCTGAGCCCTCGTTGCTGAGGGCGCTACCTGACTGTCCCTCCCGCCGGTTTCCAGCGCTTTCCTCTCCCCGCTCTTCCTTGGCTAACTGACACCCTTTGGGCACTCTTGATCTCACTTTGCATATTCATAAAGACTCCTTAGTCGAAGGCTTGCACGTCACACTTTAACGTAGTGAAAGAATACCAAGAGGAAGCGCAAGGTGGTGGTGTGCAGTCTGGGGGACCCAGCTCCAGCGGCCTCCAGCCTCTGAGTCTGTCTTGTGAAATTTCTCGGAGGGACTAGAATGGTGAGGAGCAGTTTAGGAGCTCATCCGCGCCCCCCCGCCCCCCCCTCCCCCGTGTTCTTGAGCCTGGTCATGGCCCTTATGTGTCTAAGGACGCTGAGTGTGGCCTGGTGGGGTCAGTGCCTGGGGCTGCCGATCCCCTTGAAGAGGTGCAGCCTCGGGGGACAGCCGAGTGAGCAGTTCCGCTGTCTCCTGCAGGGTCAGTGTGAGTCAGAATCAACTTGATGGCAGCGCAGCTCCTGGGCGCATAGAGGTTAACCGCTTGCCTGTTAACTGAAAGGGCCGTGCGGGGTGTGAACTCACCGTCCGATATGGGAGAAAACACGTGGACATCTACTCCGTGGGAGACAGCAGCCTCTGGGGCAGGGCTGCTCTGTCCTATGGGGCCACTAGGAGACCCTATGGCCCCTGATAGCACCCCCTCTATACAGGCTGTCACGGAGTGTCCTCGCTGTGTGTCACTGCAGCCATGTGCTCCCCAGCGCTTCCAGTGCAGACTTTTCCAGAAGTCCATCACCAGGCTTTTCCTCCCACGCGCCTCTGCGTGGACTCAAATCCATTTTGTTATCCACCACGTGCATTACCCACAGGCACCACCAGGGGACGTGCTGGTCTGGAGCAGGTGTCCCGATTGAACAAGAGTGGGGTCTGTGAATTGCCAGTTACATGCTGCCCGCTCTTAATTCCTTGACGTTTGACAAACCACCACGCACAGAAACAATGGGGCTAGGCTGGAAGTGACCTTCAGGGAGCATGAACTTGGCTTCCTAGAGAGAGAAGGCCTTGTAACAGAAGAGGACTTTGGCACTCAGAGGCTGGGCCACGTCACACGGGTCTTGGAGACCGTGGTGGGAGCTCAACTTTGCCCCCTTCACGTGCAATAGAACCAGCCCCGGTGGAGCACCGAGTTAAGTAGTGCACCCCTAACGGAGACCCCCCATTGCTCCATGGGAGACAGATGGGGCGATCTGCTTCTCTCAAGACTTACAGCTTCAAAAACCCCAGGGAGTAGGTCCACTCTGCCCTAGAGGGTCACGCTGAGTTGGAATTCATTCAGTGGCAGGGGGCACCTGCGACAGAAAGACTATGGGGAGATTTAAAGAAAATTCTGGTGGCGTAGTGGTTGTGCGGGGGACTGCAGCCCACTGGGACGGAGATTCAATTCCAACAGTGGGGCTGGGCCTCCTACTCCCACCACCGGAGAGCAGTGATGCCCCCCCCACCAAAAAAAAAGAAAATTCTTTTTTTTGGTGGGGGGGGCATCACTGCCTCTGGTGGTCGTGGGCGCTACCCAGTGCTGCTCCTGAGAGCCGACGCTGGATTTGAACCGCCAAGCCCACGGGCTGGAGTCCCACATTCAACCACTTACGCCCCTGGGGCTCAGCCCAAGAAAATTCATTTTATTGGCATATACATCACATATAAAGTTTAATGGTTCTATCATATTAAAACATCAAACATCACCACACTCAATTGCGGGACATTTTGGGTCAAGCTCTCCATTTTCCCCTGCCTCCTTCCCCATGCCTCTACTGCTGTACTCATTATGATCGAGTCATTTCTAACTCAGGGTGACCCTACAGGACGGAGCTGAACTGCCTCCTGTGGGTTTTCAACACTGTAACTCTTTAAAGGAGTACAAAGCCACATCTTTCACCTGAGGAGCTGCCGGTGGTTTTGAACAGCCAACCTCTCGGTTAGCAGCACAGCATGTAAACCACTCTGCCACTAGGGCTCCTGGTACATTTGTCCTTATAGAGGGGTGGTATGTGTGGCTCATTGGCACTACTAGGCCAGGCTCTGTACCTCGTTTCTTGGAAGCCTACATTAGAAGACTGCATGATCTGGGAGCAGAAGGCTGGTGTTTATCCTTAGAGTAATGGACTCCTACAATATCTGTCTCTTTGTGCCCAGGTTCCTCCAGGTAATGAGGCGTTTCACCTCTGATTTTTAGGGATGCATATCCGTTCTTCTGCTGATGGGCATTTGGGTTGCTTCCGGCTTCTTGCTTGCATGAACTGTGCTGCAGTGAACATGGGAGAGCATCCCTCTGCTCATGTCCTGTCTCTTACTTCTTTGGGGAGTATGCTCAGCAAAGGTTTGCAGGATCATAAGGTCTTTCTATTCATGGTTGTATTAGGCAGCACTACACTGCTTTCCACAATGGTTGTCCATCTTTACAATCCCATCAGCCACACTGGAGTGATCCAAGCTGATCTACATTCCATTGAGTCTAGAGAGATGAATGAGGAGGATATTACCGTCGTCCAGATGAGAGACTGTCGATGGTGCTTTGAATCAGGTGGTAGTGTGGCATGGGAAGAAGTGGGCAGATGGGACGTTTTGGAGAAAGAACTGGCTAGCCTTGCTGATGGATTTGGTGTTGGGCGATAGGGGTGGGGGTGCGGAGACAGGGAACTACCAAATGAATCCTAGGCGTTGGCTTAGGCACCTCCATGGCTAGTGATGCCATGTATGGAGCTGTGAAGACTAAGGGAGGGAATCCGTTTAGGCAGAGAGTGAAGGGCAGGTTGTATTGGGTTTGAGGCATCAGACGTCTTAGCAGAGAAGTCACGGGCAAAGCTGGATAGAGTATATCTGGGAGTGCTCAGATGACAGATGTCATTTAAAAAATAAAGACTAGGTGAGAATGCCTGGGAGGCTGCCTACACCCGAGCCCTAGCACCCCAACAGCAGGAGCCCCTCTGAGCAGCCAACAGCAGCGTCTCATCCTGCTGTTAAACTGTGAGCTCTTACTTGGTAACCATGGGGTGGATTTCTGCACTCGTGAGTTCTTGGTTATGATATGCGCTCAGCTTTGTCCCCTAAGGCCCCCCTCCATGCAGCTCCACACTGACATCTTGGCAGAGTGCTGTTAGCGTCTTGTTTGGTTCGAAGGACTCTCTGTTGGCTGTCCCTGGAAGGAAGTCAAAGTCTGCCAATAGACCTCTTTTGGGGTCTGTAAATATTTGCATACGGTCATTAACTGTATTAAGTTGTCATGGATGAACCATGTCCCAGGCAGCTGTCCTATGCCACATGCACAAAATCCAGTGTGTGGATGACTTGCCATGATGCTTGAATTTGGCAGCGTGCTCAAGAAAGCTGCTCAAGCACCCGCTCTCCTGGCATCACATGGGTTTGCAGGGACCCTCCTTGCCAGTGTTTAGCAAATGGCCGCATCTTAAGAGCAGTCCAGTTAAATATCATGTAAAAGGAAGACCTGCTTATGACATGCAGTGTATATATTTACACACACTACGACACAAACCATATCTAGCTCCTTATTATACAGCCAAGTAACAATAATAAATTAGTCTCTCTGAGAACCCCAGCTTGTTTAATTTTATAAAGTTAAAAAAAGAAATACTTATGCACAAATACTGAAAATCATAACATTATGGAAGAATCTTCTCAAAGTGGTTATCTCTGAATTGAAGAGTTACCGTTACTTTGTTCCAATTTTCCTTTAAAATTTTTTTTTTGGTTTTCTTTCTTTTTTGGGGGGGGGGCATCACTGCCCTCAGGTGGTGGGAGTAGGAGGCCCAGCCTTTGCTCCGTGGAGCTGGAATTGAACCTCCATCTCAGTGGGCCGCAGTTCCGCGCACAAACACTATGTCACGGGGGGGTCAGCCCTTTCTTTCTTTTTTTTAAAATCATTTTTTCATTATAACTATTTTTATGTGTCTAATTCCGTGCCATTAATTGTATTTTCCATGTTATGCAACCATCTCCACTATTCATTTCCAAAATTTTCACCACTCTTAACAGAAACTTAGTGTTCTTTAATTGTGGGCAGGATAGCCCCAATGAAACACACAACGTTCCTCCAGCTCTTTGGTGCTTCCTTCCCCTGACTGTCATGACCTCAATTCTACCTTACAAATCGGATTAAACCAGAATGGTCACACTGCTACAGATAAGAACCCCAAACCCGGGGAATTCTGGATAGAGCAACCCCTCAGGGTCAACAAGAAGGGTAGAGATACCAGGAGGATTAGGGAGGGGAAGAGGAGGAGAAAGGGGGAATCAAGCTAGAACCCCCTCCCAGGGGGATGAATAGTGGAAAAGAGTGTGAGGGGTGATGGAGGGCGATGTACGCTATGGAAAAAATCACCTGTAACTTATCAAGGGTTTGTGAAGGAGGGAAATGCTGAAGGCGGGCATATGTGCAAGTGTGCCTGACATACTGGATGAATGTATGGGTTGTGATAAGAGTTGTAAGAGGCCCCAATAAAAGTATAAAAATAAATTCCAGATCTTTCAATATATGATGTGGCATCTAGAGTCGTTCTGCTCTTTTTAATTTAAAATGAACTGAGAAAAAAAGCCTTAGCAATTCTAAATATCTTGGAGATATTTAATATATCAATGTTAGTAATATCCAATATTGCTGAGTCAAAGGGTTTTGACAAGCAGTGCCAAATGGTTCTCTGAGTTGTCTTAATGCGTACTTCTATCCGCAATAAATGCCCTTGTCCACACTGAACCTCAGAAACAATCTAAAAACATCTTTGTCAAGTCGATGGAGAAAATGACAGCCATCATTAGTTTAATTTAAATTTCCTTGATTAGAATGTTTGTAACATATCCACTGGCTGTTGGCACTTTGTACTTGTGAATTGCTTTTCCGCAGCCTGTGCTCAATATTCTCTGGAGGTGCTTGTTATTTATTTCGAAGACCAGTCTTTCTCTATACAGGGTATTGATCCTATATGTTTTAAATATTTTCCCTCCTGTGTCATTAGCCTGTTTTGTTTTTTACGTAGAAAGGTTAAGAGGTCTATGTAGTGGAGATCAATCTTTTTTTCCATTATGATTTCCGTGTTGCTGCTTTTAGAAAGACTTCCCCAACCCAAGATCCTAGTCATGGAAAACAAAGCCCCAGTCTCTGTCGAGTTCATCCTCACGCAGTAAGACCCCTGATGTCTCCAGCAGGTGCACAGTTTGGAAGACAACCATCAAGCCTGGCTTCAGAGCCTCGCTAGGCAGACTCAAACCCATAACCTTTGCTTAGCAGCTGAGCACGTTCACTGTCCCACCCACAACTATCAACCTAGAGATACTTTCTAGTGCTTGTTTAACACTTTACCTGGTAGGCTTCATTGAGTGTGAGACATGGAACAGGAACTTTGTTTTCTTTCTTGCAAGTCTATGGGGTGCAGTTTATTTGTAGTTATCATGAGTCAGATGTGACCTAAGGACCAGCTGGCAACTCCAGCACCTGTCTGTCTCTGCTCAGGCCATTGCTGCTGGGAAGAGTGATGGAGGTGATCAATGCTGTGACTCAGATGGCCACGGAGGCCTTTTATGCATTGGCAGGGTCTCCCAGAGTGTGGCGAGGAGGAGGAGGGCAGGGAAAACACAGTCTATTTGGCGACTAGCAGGGATGCTGTCTGCAGTGGTGGACTAATGTCCTTCCAAACTCATGCCTACCCAAGCAGAATCTTAGAAATAGAGTCTCTGCAGGTGTAACTAAAGGGTGGAGGTGAGACCATACTGGATTAGGGTGGACCCTAAATCCTATCAAGCGTGTCCTCACAAAGTCCAGAATTTATTTGTAAGGTCCATACATAGATTAGGCTTCCAGTGAATTTCCTCTGACAATAGAAGAGGGATATGAATAGCCTTGTTTTCAGACTGAGAACATTGTAGAGACAATTACAGTAGATATAGTTAGGTTAATATGTAGCATCTCATTTGATTTCCCTCCTGTCCCATATAAAATTTATTTCAGTTTTTTTAAAAAAAAGTGAAGGGGGAATACATGCAGGTGAGTGTGAATAGTCATGCAGAGTGCATGGAAGTGGATTATAACAGATGTGGCTAGGCTAACACTTGACAGAAACATCATTTTGCCTCCCTTAGGACTCATTTTAACGTTATTCTAGTTTTTAGTGTTCTTCTGCTTTCTTTTCAGTGGAAGTTTCTCCCTTTATTTTGTTATTGTTGTCAGTGTTTTCTGTTTCTTTGTTTTTGCATGTCTTTGGGTGTATAGCATTAGGATGGGAGTATTTATAGAACAGTAACTGGAATAATGGTTTGGGGGGGTTGGTAGGGGAGGTTGAGGGAAAATGGAGTGCTAATAACAAGAAGTACAAGAAAGAAGAAGGCGTTCTAAAATTGATGGTGCTGATAATGTTACAACTCTTTCTGATATGATGGAACTATTAAAATCTGTGATATGTGTAGGTGATGTCCCCCCCAAACTGTTTTCAAGAAATAAAATAGCTAGTTATAAGTGGGGGGGGGGGAGTGTCAGAGTGTCCTCACCAGGACAGACACACCCACACTGAAGACAGGGGTGGAGCCTGGAATTGGGCTGCCAAAAGTCCAGAAAGGTTGTGGTGGTGGGGGCGGGGAGGATCCTGCAGGTGGACAGGCCAGGAGCAAATTGTCTCTAAGCCTGCAGAGGGGGCGTGGTTCTGCCAACACCTTGGTTTTGAACTTCCATCCTCCAGAGCGGTGGGAGGGATGGGGGTATTTCAGTTGCTTTAAGGCACCAAGTTTGGGGCAATGTGTCACAGTGCAGTGTCTGTGGGGGAGTTACAGTCAGCTGGGCTTGGCGCTGACTTTCCTGGGGAGGACCCAGGGAGGAGGACTCTGCCTGGGTCTAGGAGAAGGAAGCTGCCTTGGTTGGGAGGCCAGCACTGCCTGGCACGGGCTCCTGTCCAGAGATGGGGTGACTGGGCGTTTTCTCAGTGGGGAGTCTGTGGGGCGAGTCTCCCTCCCTCATCCTGGAGCCTCAGCCCTGCCTCCGTGTTAGGTGTCACTAAATGGCTTGTGTCTGTGATTGAAGGATGGGGCCATCAGTGACCAGGTAGATTCCCTTCTTGTTCGTTTTTAGGTGGTCTTCCAAAGCACCACCCTCACGCCCATCGAGTCTGTTCTGAGTCATCCCGGCCCTGTGGGTTTCCAGAGCCTCATCTTTCTCCAGAGGAGGGGCAGGTAGTTTCGAACCATGGAGCCTGTGGTTAGCAGCCCAACGCAGAACCGCAATGCCACCAGGCACAAACCAGAGAGGTTCTGCTCTTCAGAGAGAGCTCCACTGACATCCTACGTGGGCCTGGGCGGGCTCCGACACGCCTCATGTGGCGACTGCTTCCCCCCTTCTTCTGAGCTAGAGAAGGTCCGAGGTGGCGAACTTGGGCCTGTCTGGCCGTAATGAGATAGATTGTGGGGCGATAAGGCCAGAGACAGCCCTGCAGAGCTCACCTAGCTCCCTGTGGTCTCCTTGCCCTGGCTAAGTTCTGTGCCAGGCAGGATTCAGACAGCAATGGGGCCACGGAGGGTGAGTTTTGCAATTGTCCATACAGTGTGGCATCCCAGTCTGGGGGTCACCCACGGCAAATCCCACCCCCCAACGGGGTCACTGGCGGGATATGGCAGATACTCTGTCCCTCCTTGATCAGCCTGGGCCCAGGATATCAAGCTCCCTTTGCAGTCAGATTATTTAGTAACTCGCCGCCTCAGTTTCCTCTGGTGAAACAGGATGGCTAAAAAACAGGTGTGTTTTCTAGGCCCCTTGCGAGGACGCAGTGAGTGAAAGCTCTTGGGACAGTTTCTGGGCCAGAATAGGTGCTTCCTCCCTGACAGTTTGTCTGAATCCGCTTATTGCTTTCTGAGGATCACGGCAGAGCAAATGCCGCCCCATTCTTCAAGGGACACGCTTAGAAGTCGGAGGACTCGGTGACAGTGAATGCTGCGTGAGAGGAGGGCCGAGCCTCCCCCTTCTCTCCCGCTGCAGACACGTGGCTGACCCTCCAGGTGGGAACACCCAGGGCCCAGGCACAGCAGGCAGTCGTGGCAAATCTCATCCACGTGCTCGGGGAAGGAACAACTGCTCCATGGTGATGACAGTGGGTCTTAACTCCATCTCCCGATCTTCCCGAGAGACTCTCCAAACACTCGCTTCGCAGCAACGATGCCTTCCAGCAAGATTAATGATAAAAAGAACTCTCTCTCTCTCTTGGACTCGTGTGATAGAATTGGAGCTGTGATCTCATGGGGGGTGGGGGTGGGGAAACGCTCCCAACAGATTTGACAAAAAAAATGCTTAGTGAAGGAAGGAGGAGAGGGTGTCCTTGTTTTGTTCCACAGGAGAGGGGTAAGTTCTTCGAAAGAAAGGGCTGGGATTGATATTTTTGTACCTTGTAAAGATTGAGCACCAACCCCATTCTCCCC
>PVJH01040508.1:0-15636 GCA_004026705.1 Nesogale talazaci
TCCTTGTCTGGAAAGACTCTTACTTCTCCATCAATTTTGATAGATAATTTGGCTGGATAGAGTATTCTTGGGTTTGCATCATGTTCCTGCAATTTTTGGAATATGCTGCTCCACTCTCTCCTCTTCTTCATAGTTTCCATTGATAGGTCCGAGCATATTCTTATCTGTTTGCCTTTATATGTGATTGCCCTTTTTTCCCCTAGCTGCTCTCATAATTTTCCCTTTTTCCTCATAATTGGATAGTTTAACAACTATATGTCTTGGTGTTTTCTTCTTGGGGTTTAGTCTAGCTGGTGTTTTTTTGGCTTCCTGTTTTGTTATATGGTTTTCATTCATTAAGCTAGGGAAATTTTCCTCTAAGCATGCCCTCACTCTTTTGGATGTTGGTTTTCTTGATGCCTGGCAGATTGATAATTCTAATGTTGTTTCTTTTCATAGTATCAGCCAGGCTTCTAATATTTTCTTCTGTTTCTCTCATAGACTTGTTAGATTTTTCTCCCATTTATTAATTTCTGCTTGCGAGTCCTCTAGGTCACTTGTCCTGTTCTCTGCCTCCTCCATTCTCTGCCAAATTCCGAGAGTTTGCTATTAGTTTTTGTTAGCTCACTCTTTGGTTCTTGGATTTTCCTTTGGTGCATGGCCTTTATCTCCTGTATCAATTCTTCTTTTTTCTTTAATGTGTTGCTTAAAAGCCGCATACATGTTAGTAAGATCATGAAGATTTCTTTCTGTGGTTGATCGATCTCCGCATTTTCTATGACTGCTGTTAGGTCCAGCTGATCTTCTTGCATCAGATCCAGTTTCTCTTTTCTTGATACTGTGGAAGCTGCTAGCTGTTTTTTGTTTCATTTATTCAAATTAGGTGGCATTTTTCTTGGTGTTTTGTGGCCCTGGGGTCTCTCTTTAGGAGGCTGGTCTTACAGCTTTCCTCAGGAACTGTTTGCAGCTGGGTGGGCCTTGCAGATCTGATGGAGTGTGTTGATTGAGCAGGGGAGTGGTTTTAGGGGGTGGGTTGGGACTTGGGTGATCTGTTCCTGGCTAGGGACACTTGCCACAGATAAGTGGGAAAAAAATCCTCTAGCACTCTGGTGTGGGGAGAACTGGCTGGCTGTTTACCCAGGGGACAATGTAAAATGGGCCTCTCTGTTGTGGGTTGTGGGGCAGGCGCCCTGAACTGGCAGCATCTGTCAGGAGTGCTGGAGACAGTGGGGAATGTGGGCGTTCCTTTTGCTCCTGTTAGAAAGTGTGGCCTAGGTGGGCAGGCTTGGGTTTAGGGGATGGGTTGACCTTATCCTGGGCAGTGGTGGCGCCCTTAAGGTGCGCCTGGGAGCGGGTCTCCTGGGTGGGGGAGGGGCTGGCCCACCATTCTGCTGGGGACACAAAAGTCCGTGGGGGTGGGGAGCGAGAGGTGTGGGTCTGCGTGGAGTGCCCCCTGGGCACCCTCGACACTTTGGGGTGGGAAGGACTGGTCAGCAATTGCGCCCGGGTTCTAATTAACTGAGGGTCCCTGATCTCACAGTTGGGGAGCAGGCACCCTGGATTCAGCTGGCACAAAGAACCGGCAGCTTCTGTGCCAGCATCTGTGGGGAGTGCAGGTGTGCGGGTCGTGCCTGCTTGTGGTTTAGAGGAGGGCTCTGAGCTTTCCTGGAATCACAAAACCCAATTTGAGAGCCCCGCCCTTCCCTGTGTCACCCCCACTCACCCATCTCCAGGAGTTGCGGGCGTGAGCTTCCTATCTGATCCTCATCTTCCCTCCTTTCCTAGTATCCAAACATAGCAAATTTAATGTTTTAAAATTTAATGGACTGTCTGCAAATTAAATTAATAGTGAAGGCCTTGGTTTCAAGAGAAATTCAACTATTTCTATTGTTTGTGTTTCTATAGCAATTTTGGAGCGTATTTGTTTCTAGAAAGTATCTGCTTAGTTTATAAAAAGGACTATCATCGAATATATGGATAGGTTAGATAGTTGACATATTTACCATACTGAGTTTCTAATCCATGAACACAACATATATATACATATAATTATTCATGTCTTCATAATTTTTTCATTATTTTTAAGAATAGCTTTAGTTCAGGAATTTGGCAGTTGTGCAATAATTCCTCATAATTTACATTTAAAAAATATTTATTATTTGTTGCAATTGTGAAGAGATGATCTTACTTGTTGTATATTAATTTTGTACACTGAAGCCAGGCTGAATTGCTTTATTCATTTTAAGTATTGTTATATGTATGTCTCTGAATTTTCTGTAAAGAATATTTTCATTGAAAATTAAAATTAATTTTCTGTTTGCAAACTTTTCCTTCTTTTCTGTAATTGTTCTGGGTGCAACTTTCTCTTAGTTGTTCCATGATGGTTGTGAAGCACAAGAGGAGTGGATGTAATAATGAATATTGCAGGTGTTACAGGAAGTGAAAGAGTCAGGAATGAGACCTAGGAGGGACGGGATTTAGCAAGTAAATAAAGAAGGCAGGAGATGGGAGGCAGCATTACAATTGATCATGATTTTAAAGCTACTTCTCAGGTTAAAGGTAACCTGAATCAATTGAATCATAGTGGGGCTTGCTCTAAGATGCATGTTGTGGTGATTATACAGTTCTCCTTGATACTATTACAGGATCGACACTATTATATGAAATGTAAATTATGTGCCGATGAAGCTGTGGGGGCAAAAAAGTTCATGTCTATCCTCATCATTTATATGCCTTTGTACCTTTTCTTATCTTCTAATAGTACTTAGAAACTTGATGGAGAGGACATGATGAATGCAAATACTCCAAACTTGTTCCAGACCCCCCCCCCCCCAAGGATCCCAAGCTCAAGCCCACCACCACATTTATGCTGCTCTCTTTTCAAAGCCTAAACTTTCCAGATGCACTAACTTCGGGTAGATTACAAGTAACCACATAGGGCACATTAGAATGTCTCTGTGCAGTGTCTGAAGCTCTACATTTTTTGGGGACGGGATCACTGCCCTCTGGTGTCGTGGGAGCTACCCGGCCTTGCTCCTGGAGAGCAGCAGCTGGATTTGAACTGCCAAGCCTGTGGGCCACAGTCCTGCACTCAACCACTATGCCACTGGGGCTCAGCTGGGTTCTACATTTTTATGGAAGCAGATTGCCTCATCTTACTGCTCTGTGAAGTTCTATTCTCTGGATTAGCAAACAAACAACTTAACCATGGCACCACCAGGACTCCTTCAATCAATCTTGAGAAAAATTATGATATTCATAGGACATACATTTGTTTTCACATTATGCTACAAAGCTAGAGTTATCAAGGTAATGTAATTTAGGAACCAAAAAAAAAAAAAAAGCTTAAAATTCATGATGATCCTGAAGGACTAGGCAAAACTATCCCTGTGAGTTTCAAGACAATCATTCTGGAATGGAGTAAAGGCTGCATTTGTCTCCTCCACTGTACCTGGTGGTTTTGAGCATCAGGATTTACAGTTAGCAGTTTAATGCATAACTACAGCACCATGAGATAAGTCAAACAAAGAGTACAGACTAAACCAGAGCAATCACATTCCATTGCTTACCTTTTGAAATATTTTCTACAAGTATTTTAGACAACTTCTTTTCAATATTGAAAAAGAGCAACAATCCCTCTTGACTACTCTGATTAGAAAGCAATATTTGATGATGCCTTGGAAACAGATGAGAGAAGTAGTAAAGTTCTAGAAGAGAATGCAGCAAACACCTGCCTTCACTGTGCATTAATATTACTTGATTCCTTAAAACAAACAAAAACACAAACATACAAGAATCCCATAATTTACAAACTCCCAATTAACTATTTGAATAAACATATACAGCACTTTGGGCATAGGGTCAATAAGCTAAACAATTTGGGAATCAGCTATCTTAGCAGTGGATTGGAGGAGATCCATATTTAAGGTCATGTCAAAGAAAAATGAGACAAAAGAATGCAGAAAATATGAAATAATATCATAGGTACATAAAATTTTTATGAAGATCACTCAAAATTGTTGGAATGATCTGTTGATAGGGAGCTGTCAGAGCTTCAAGACACTTTCAGTAAAGCACCTGGATGAGGGTTGGCTTTTCAGATATCAGATGGATCTTGTATGAAAACAGAGAAAACCAGAAAGATTTTACTTGAGTCTCTGACCATGGAAAGGTGTTCAGTTAGTGATATAAACAAACTACGGATGGCATCCAAGGAAAGGAATTCCAGAGCCCATGATTGTACTCCTACAAAATCTGTACAAACGACCACCTGGTAGTCTATGACAGAAAGAATAAAAGAGAGACCCTTGAAGCCAAAATAAACAAATAGAAATCAAAAGTGATGATCTTAAAGTGTTAATAGGCCACAAAATACTACACATAGTAGCCAAGAGTACAACGTTTCTTATATGCTCATTTATGATATGCTAATGCTGAAATTATCTTTTCCTATTTAAATTATGCCTTTTTAATCAAGTCATTTCATTTCAATATTTTTAGAAGAAAAAATACAAGTATGCCCACCTCCTCCTCTCATTCTCAATGCTCAACCTATGACAACAACAGTGAATTATCAGAATGGAGAAACAGTATCTATTCTTTGTCAAGAAAATTACTTAATACTGGAAGCAGATGAAATTGTGTGCAAAGATGGAAAATGGCAGTCTATTCCTCGCTGTGTTGGTTAGTAGTTCATAACTTGTTTCCATAGATTCTTTCAAAGTGGAACAAACAATCTGCTGGGCTTTGCACAATTCAAGAAGATGGAGAGTTTCCTCTATGTCTTCTATACTCCAATAAAATGATTCATTAAAAAAAGGAAAGCGGGAGAATGAGGACCTTATACCAAGGGCTCAAGAAGAATATATTTTGGTAACATGTGTACAAACATGCTTGATACAAATGATGTATTGAATATTATAAGAGCTGTAAGAGCCTCCAATAAAATAATTGAAAAAAGTAAAAACAATGATAGACCCAAATTAATCATCATTATTTCACTTAGCTATGAGGTGGATGAAATAAGAAGAAGGAATGTTTCTTATATACTATGTAATGCTTCTTTTATTTCATTTTACATGATAAGCAGATCAAGAAAGGAGGATATATAATGAGATGATAGTAGCATGGATATTGTAATGATTTAGATCATTGCAAGATCCAGATGTTTCTTAGCTTTTAAAATAATAGTATTGATATAAATTATCTTTATTTTAAAATGTCAAATAAGATTTGTTTCTTCATTTTAGTCACTATATTTATATGCTTTTATTTTGATCTCTGTTATTCATATAGAAAAAATTCCATGTAATCCACCTTCTCCTATTGAACATGGAAAAATTACCTCATCTAGAACTTCAGAAGAAAGGAAAGAAACATCTGAATCCAGGTACCCCCATGGAAGTACATTAAATTATACCTGTGAAGATGGCTTCAAGCTCTCTGAAGAAAATGGAATAACTTGTCACATGGGAAAATGGAGTTCTCCACCACAGTGTGTAGGTGAGGTCATTCTGCTTTTGGAGTAACTTACTATAAATGATAAGTTCTTATCAAAAGCATATGGCAATTGAATGGAGACATATTTATACAATTCTTCATATATCTTACTAGTAAAGTATCTATTGCAAGATAAAGATATTTAATATTAACATAGAATCACTTTAAACTCTGACATTTATTCTTTCTTGAAACATGCAACATTGTATATAATTCAGCCTCCTGGTTTAGAGAAGTTTCAGTGTTTGATTCTGTAACCAGGTGTTTCATTTGGCTGGAGGAGGTCCACTGGTACAGATGGGAACTGGAATTCAGGGAACCCAGGGCAGATGAGTCCCTCGGAACCAGTAGTGAGTGGAGTTATAGGATGGGTTGAGGGAAGTTGGGGTAGAGAGGGGGAATCAATTACGGAGATCTGCACATAGATTCCTGTCTGGAGGATGGTGATTGGAGGAGTGGGCAGGGGAGATGTAGGGCAATGTAAGATATGACAAAATAATAATAATTTAAAAACTATTCAGTGGTGGTGGGGGAGGGGGGAGGGAGGGAAAAGGATGAGAAGCTGATATCAAGGGCTCAGGTGTAGAAGCAGAGATTTGGAGGATGATGACAGCAGGCATGTGAAGCTGCATGGCACAGTATATGTATGTATGTATTATGATAAGCGATGTATGAGCCCCCAATAAAATGATTAGGGAAAAAAAGAAATAAAGAAAAAAGCAAAAATAGGATAATATCCGAAGCCTGGGTTAATCAAAGGTTTCTTTAGACAAGACACAAAATAATAACCATGAAAGGAAATAATGAATAATTTATATGTCATGAAAAGTAAACTTGTTATCAAGAAACCTCAAAGAAAAGTAAAAGATGACTCAGAAACTAGAAAATCCCATTTGCAAATGAAGATCTAATAATACATTGTTATCTATAATATTTGGATCATCTTGTAACAAATTAAAAACACAGCCCAATTAAAAATGAACTAAATATTTTGATAAATATTTAAAAGCAGAAGTACAAATGGCCAATAAAATAATTTAAAATACAAACAAAATTGATGTTTTCTCTTCAATACTCTTACTGATTTTTTGAAGCATAATAGTATGTTTACAAGGATCAGTCATGCTTACTTCATTTCCTTAAATATTCATGTCTGTCAGAGAAACATTAAATATATTGTTCATATTGTTCATAACGGCATCAACAACCCAGCTCATTTATGTTATGATATGTTTTTATGTTATGAAATTCCACAGAATATTTGAATTTGAAATTCTTTCTGTACATATTTCTTGATGTAATAGTTAAATTCTGTTTTTTAATTTCTTTTCAAATACATAAAAAGGCTAAACATATGACACAGTTCATAAAATTAAATTTCAGAAGTGAAAATGAGTGCATGCTTTCTTGCTTTTTCAGGGCTGCCTTGTGGGCCACCCCCAAGGAGACCTCACAGTTCTGTGTCTCCCGAGTCCGACAGTTACCAACATGGAGAAGAAGTTACCTACATCTGTTCTGATGGCTTGGGGATCGATGGACCCGACTCCATACAGTGCTTTGGAGGAAAATGGCCTACCACGCCAGATTGCAAAAGTATGTCTTTTATTTTATTCCATGAATGCAAAATATATTTTATTCAAAGCAGAGATGGTAAAGCTAAACAACTACGCAGTAATTGTACAATTTAACAATTCACCTGTGGAAAATTGTTCTGTATCCTGGTAGAGAATTTTATCCTTAGGAATAAGAAAAGTTTGACAACATGAGACAAAGTAGGATCTTTCAGAATCATCCTTTCCAAGCGCTCTGGGAACCAAGTCTTTATTTTTAGATTTCACTCTCCTCACACCCGAGTGACGCTTCCTCATTTGGCTAATCATGATCCGTTCTGTTGACAGCTTTACGATTATTTTATAAGCATACAGTTTTTAAATTATTTTATTTCCCATAAGTTACATTTTAGCAAGAACAGAAAGAAAAAAACATAGACATGAATACATGATTAAAGTGACTAAAACAGGACTGAAATAAATTTGAATGTAAAAGGAAATATGAGTGGGCTGAGCCCTGGGGTGGTAGTGGTTGTGTGCGGGATTGCGGCCCACTGGGATGGAGCTTCAATTCCAGCAGTAGCTCCACATGAGCAAAAGCTGGACCTCCTATTTCCACCACCAGTGGGCAATGATGCCCCCCCAAAAAGAAATATGACCTCCCCAACCACTGTGTCTCCTCTTATCATGCAATCTCCACTCTGAATGTTCCAAGTCATGACCTTGATGGATGTAGAATGATGAAGTGTTATTGCATCAAGACTGTGTAGAATTTGTTTTGTCAAGTTAAAAGAAAAGGACCGTATAGTGATTAATGGTTTAATCTGATGCTAGTTATCTTGGATGATAAATATTGAATTTGTACATGTTTAAGATTTACTGAAATTCTTATTCTATTTCTTGCAGGTACAGATTGCTTTCAAGTACCCAGTTTTCCTCACGCTGTACTCAAAAGTACTGAAAAGGAGTCATATAAGTCAGGAGAACAAGTTGAATACAAATGTGAAAAGAATTTCCAATTAGATGGATCAAATATTGTAAAGTGTATGAAGGGTAAATGGATAGGAACTCCTACATGTAAAGGTACTTTACTTATATATTTAATTTACTAAAAATTACACATTATATAATAAAAACTTTTTTGGCATCTTGAATAAATGTGCATAGTTTAAGGGGTATTCAACACATAGACAAGGGTTAACCTTTTAGCCCAGCACCTAGTTGCCCCTGATAAAGCAGTATCAGTGTTCTCTGGAAAATTGCTAATTCATATAGATCTAAGGGTCCACCCAGACTTGGTAAATAAATAAATTTGGATAAGAGACCGTGAAATACATTTGGTAAATCATACAGATTGTAAGATCAATGAGTCCAGCTTTTATATGACTAGATGAACAGGTTCATGATGGGCTTAATCTGCAATGAGAAAACTTGTTGATGAGATAAAAGGATAGATGTAGTTGAGAGTTACGGTCCCTGTAACACAGATAGTCCAGGGACCCAGAACTTTATTTGATACAGGTTTGTGTACACTCCCCATCACGTAGCCTGCAATTTGTGATAGGTTTCTACACAAAGGTATTACTGACAATTATTTGAGGATAAACAAAGAACCATTAATACATCAGTCAAGTGGTTCACAGAGAGGAGGGGAGAACAAGGTTGGAAATTTGAAATAACTGATGAGGCTGCAGACTGCTGCCAGTGCACTGTATTTTGGGAATCAAGATGAACCTACAATTGCTTTGCATTGACCTGGACTCTTTAAAGCAATGGTTCTCAGCCTGTGGTTCAAGACACCTTTGGGAGTCAAAAGACTCTTTCACAGGGGATGCCCCATTCATAACAGTAACAACATTGCAGTTATGAAGTAGCAACAAAAAATTTTATGGTTGGGGGACATCACAACATGAGGAACTGTATGACAGGGTCACAGCATTAGGAAGCTTAAAAACCACTGCTTTAAAGAATTCTACATTTGAAAATAATGAACAATGTAATAATATGAGTGCATGATGCTTTGGAAGGTTTCAGGTGTCTGTGGATGCCATAATAGCTTGTAACCTTGGTTTCCAAACTGAATAGCTTTATTTTTTCCCTCGTTATTATTTTAAACTTTCTATTTGACTTATTTCGCTTAATCAGACTCTTTTATACTACAATATATTTTAAAGTTACTCTTAGTTTTTGATATAGCATTTAAAGAGATGCATAATTCTATTAAGTTCTAAGGAGCCAAAGTCATTATAATATGCAAAATCATTTCAAATAAATACTTGATGTTGCATATTTAAATTATTCCACTGTATCAGTTTCTAAATTCATATTTGATTAATAGAAAATGATTTCTTTTGTTAATTTGAAGAAGTTGCAGGACAACTCTCATTTTCACAGATGATAAGGGGAAAGAAAATAGTCTGAGTTTCGATAAAGATAGAGATGAGATTTAAGGCTCTGAAACTTTACGTGTTGCAGGATTTGAAACTTAATTGTCTGAAATCATCCATGTATATTTCTTAGCAGTAGCAGACATTATTAAAAATTGTCTACTGATATAAACCTCTTTTGACATATATTTGAAATTTTGTTTTCTGATTTCCTACTCAAAATGAACACAAATGGACAGTCATCTTTCTCTTCTTTCTTTTTCTCTTTGCACTTTCCTTCCTTCCTTTCCTTCTTCTTTCATGTAGATATTTCCTGTGGTGATCCTCCCAAGGTTAAAAATGGTAAGATGATCTCAAAACCGATGATGAAGTATCCACCTGAAGAGAAAGTACGTTATGAATGTGACAAACCTTATAAACTCTATGGAGAGGTAGAAGTGATGTGTAGGAATGGAAACTGGACGGAACCACCTCAGTGCCAAGGTAAAATATATTTCTTAAACATTTGTCTACTCTATGCACCCATACGATTTTCAATCTCCCCCATTGTTTTCTACCTTTCTTTCACTTTTCAATTTCTGTTGTGTTATGTTATGAAATTTTGCTATTTACTGAATACGGATTTGGTGGAGAAAAGTTCTTATACTGCTCCTTTGAGAATGGCTGCACCACTCCATTGGTCTGAAGGATGGTGCTCGGTATATACACATTTGGCGTAGACATGTCATTTTTCTGAATTTGAAAAACGTTTTATCACTACATTATGATCTTCATTGCAGATGAAAGCTCCATTGTCATTCGAGTCCTTATGTCTCATTCCCCACTGTCAATCAGTTAATTCTGACTCACTGCAGGTTTATAAGACTAAAACTTTTAGAGAACAATTCTGCATCTTTTCTATCTAGCTTCTTCCAAGAGTTCTCTCGCTTCCATTATTTGATTATGATGTCTTGGTGTACATGTCTATGGGTTTCATTTGACTGTGCTTCATTCACCTCATATGCAAGTACATGTTTCGTGGCTAATTTGGGGAATTGTAGCTATCACATGACTTTTTACGTTTCAGCTTCACACTCATCTTTTTATGGAATTCCAAATCTTTTTTCTTCCAATAGAAACACAACACTCTGATTACCTTTATTTGTTCTAATCAAAATTTAATTAGAGAAATGCACATTATTTTATCATCAGCTTTCAGATTCACTCGCCTGTGGTCTTCAATCAGTTTATGAATTTTAATGAACTAAAAATGAACAACACTTTTGTTTATTCAGTTTCATCATCTCCCTTAAGTTTTGAAACTTGTCGACTAATTTCAACATCTCAGTCATCTAAGTGTTGACGATCTGTTAGTTGTGTTTTCTCTTTTGAGATTTTCCCAATTCTTAATACCAAAAGTGATTTTCAAATGTATCCAGCCCTTTGAGTTTTATATTTCCCAAAGTGATTACTATTTAAATCTGATATTTTAAAAGACCTCCACAACTGCAATGAGGTAGTGTCTAGGCTACCCATGTGGTGTCACTGACGCCATGGAAAGAGGAGAGCTGTCTTCTTAACCTGTTTGTGATGGAAGTGCAAGCACTTCAGGGCTCTGATACTCTTGGGAGAGGAAAAGGACATGTTTTTTTATCTTCCTCTGGCGATCTTCTAGATTTGGACCAATTAATTCAAACCTAACCAAGCCCACTGCCATTAAATTCACTTCAAGTCATAGGAAACCCCGATACAATTTCCTGGGCTATAAATGTATGCACTTGTTAACAGCCTCATTTTTCTTTGATCGAACAATTGGTGGGCTTGAACCACTGACCAAGTTTCTATTTGAAGAGAGCTCTATCCCAGAGACTTTGGTAAAAGAATTAATATTTCTATCAAAACAATTTTGACCAAATGGGATCTCAAGTCTGCATTGCAATATTCTCCAATGGTAAATTCAGGAGATATAAAGAAAAGCGAAATAACCCACTAACTCGGGGTTCTGTGAGTACACTGTCAGGTAAGCCTTGAACCTCTAACCTCCAATTGAAAGGTTCATATCCAATAGTGACTCTCAGAAAAATGGGGCTACGTACTGACGTGAAGATGTACAGCTCCAGGCATCAAACTTCGAGTCTTTATGAGTCAGAATCAAATTGATGGCAGAGGGATTTCTTTGATTTTATATTATTTTTGAATCTCTAAATTCAATGCATCTTTATATTTCAGAGACTTCTTGGTTTTCATATACTACGTCCAGGATTATCAGTTATTCTAAGGAATTGTTGAATGTTGCTGTACATAATGACTCTATGTGCAAAAGAACAAAACACTGCCCTAGCCTTCACTATTTTCACAATTGTTATTATTTTGAGTCTATTATTGCGAGCATTGTTTCAATGAACCTTCTTGAAGTTTTCTTTTTGCTGACCCCTTACCAAGCATGATGTCCTTTTCCAGGATCTAATCTCTCCAAGTTACATTTCCAAAATAGATTTTTGTAGCTTCTCAAGACTATCCAACATATTTGAGATGAAGTTTCGCCATACTAGCCTTCAAGGAAAGTTCTGGCTGTATTTCTTCCAAAGCAGATCTGCTTCTCCTTTTAGCAGTTTGTAGTGCTTTCAGTTTTCTTCCCAGCACTATAATTCAAAGGCATTTAATCTTCTTTGGTTTTTTTATTCAAAGTCCAACCTCCATATGCTTATGAAAACTCTTAAAATCAAACTTCTTGCTAATAGAAGACAATTGAAAATACTATTTCTTGAGTAAAATGTATCTTAGTCCTCAATGGAACCTTTGCTTATTTGTACTTTCAAGGGGTCTTTTGTAGCATTCTACACAATACAAACTGGTCATTTAATATCTTTTAGGCTCCTTACATGAGCATTGATTGTGGAGCCAGGCAAGACCAAATCCTTGAGAGCCTCAGTTATTTTTCATTGATCATGATGTTACTATTTTTGTTCCTTTTTCCTTGAGCTATAATCCCTTCAGTAATTCTTGAACTCTACCTGAAAGTACTTCAACTCCTCAGTTACAGCCAGCAAGGTTGTGTTTCATCTACATTTCACAGGTTCTTAATAAACCTTGGGGCAATTGTAATGCAAAATTCTTCTGTAAGTAAGGCATATTTTGCTCAGCAGAGAGATGGAATAATTTTGGTGAGATGGTACAATCATGATGCAGGCCTTTCCTGATTTTGAATCATGCGGTGTTCCCGAGTTGCAGTCACTTTCTTGATCAATGAACAAAGATACGCTTTTGTATTCTCATTCTTTTCAAGATTATTCACAGTTTGCTATGATCCACAAAGTTCAATGCCTTTGCATGGTCAAGACAACACAAGTAAACGTCTTTCTGGTATTCTCAGCTTTGGGAAAGGTGCATCTGAAAGCAGCAAGGTTATCATTTGTTTCACATCTACTTTAGAATCTGGTTTTAGCATCTGACAGTCTTTGCTGAATGATCATCAGTAAAATTTTGCCTGCACGTGATCTTGTTCCAGGATTTGTGCATTCTATTGCGTCACCGCTATTTGGAATGGGTGCAGATGTGAATCTTCCAATCATCTGAACAAATGCCTGTCTCCCAAATGTCCTATCATACATGACTATGTGCTTCCAGTGCTTCATTAGTTTGTTGAAACATTTCAAATTGTGTGTGCCATTGATCGCTGGATGGTTGTTTTCCACTAGTACTTTCACTACAGCTTGGACTTCGTACTTCAGTACCATTAGATCTTGCTCATAAAATATATCCCAAAATGAGATATGTCTAGTAATTATTTGGGTACAAGAACTCTGTGTGTTCTTTCCATTGTTTTTGATGCTTCCTTAATCATTCAGTATTTTGCTCAGAATCTTTAAATATTGCAATTTGAGGTTTGACTTTTTCTTTATTTCTTTTAATTTATAATATGCAGAATATTTTCTTCCTTTTTGTCTTTTCTAACACTGTGTCTTTGTAGGCCTATAAAATTATCATATTTTACACAGTCCACTTGAGATGACTTTTGAACTTTTTTGTTAAGTCATGTGATTTCATTATTTTTTCCATTTGCCTTAACTACTCTACAATTATGAACAAATTTCAGCGTCTCTTATGATATATGCTTTAATCTTTTTTTTTAATGCACTTTTTCTTTACCCTCCTATGATGGCCTTCAAGTGAACTCAGGAATCATCAGGACTTCTGTCAATAGGGCTCAGTGTGCAAATCTGTTCTTAAGAGGTTCTCAATTTCAGGAGGTTTATGCACTCGGTGGCATAGTAGATTACACATTGCAATGAAAACCACAAGCTTAGCCATTTGAAACCAACAGCATAATAGAGAGGAAAAGATGAGACTTATCTTCCCATAGAGAGTTGCAATATCAGAAACCCAGTTAAATACTTGCATGCTATCTTGTAGGGTTGTTGTGGGTCAAAATCTACTTGCCACACCTACTGAATGGTTGTCTTGGCCACGCTTATTTCACTTTCTTTCTACCTGTTGGTGAAAAGGTTTTTTTCTACCAGACACTCCTCTTATTCTACACCTGAGGCTGACCAAAAGTATTACTTTAGCTTCCATTTCCACACCTTATGTAACCGGCAACCAGTTATGAACATCTTGGAGATATGCAAACTAACTCTTCAGGTAATTTAGTCTGATAAATACTGCATGTGTGTGAACTTCTCTGATTATATTATATACTATCAATTAAATAACATGCCTAGGAATAGTAAGACTTCAGATCTTAGTGAGATAACTTTGGATATAATTCAGAAAGATGACAATAATGTCCCAGAAATAAGACCATGTACTTATAACAACAGTTATAAGGATAGGTACTATATTATCACCTCAGCACAGGCCTAATATATGAAAAATGAGTTCTTACAACATGCCTCTTCTGAGTATACACAGCCATAAAATCCCTGACTACATGGGTGCCACGGCAAACGTAGTGAAGGATCTGCTTATCATAAATATTAGCACCTGGAGCTTTAAAAGCTTGTCTCAAAACAAGCAACCATCTAATACAGTGGTCCTCAACCTCCCTAACGCTGTGACCCTTTAATACAATTCCTCATGTGGTGGTGACCCACCAACCATAAAATTATTTTCATTCCTACTTCAAAACTGTAATTTTGCCACTATTATGAATCAGGTGACCCCTGTGAAAGGGTCCTTTCACCCCCAAAGACATCGGGACCCATGGGTTGAGCACCGCTATCTAAGGCAAGATTCAACTAAGTGCTCATGAAGAAGCATACCAACCTGTGTGACCCAAAGATAAAAGAGTTTGAAAATCAGCTTGATAGCAGTGGTTTTTTCTGTAAAGTTAAATCACGTTTTAATCTCTTGAACATTCTTAAGAAGTTGATGTTTCCTTTGAAATGATATTTTTTCAATGGTGAGATACAATAGACATTATATTTTGTAAGGCAGAAAAACACCCATTATTTATTAGTGGTTGATTTTTTGTGAAGGGAACATTGATAGTGAAAAACAGATATATTTATCAATGCTTTATATGTGTTTTAAAGTAGCCTTGAGTTTCTTTCATGAGACAATTCCTTCCTCAGTAGTCACAGAGAACTTTATATTACATATTATGTTAACTTTTCATTCTCCACAAGTAAATCAGCAGCATGATTTAATTTCTCAGTAAATCAATTTGTACTTGTGTGTGCATACATGTATACACAATATACATAAATAAAATATATATTAGATTCTAGAGGAACATGTGGACCTCCTCCTCCTATTGAAAATGGAGACACAACTTCATTCCCACAAAGAGAATATGCTCCAGGGTCATCAGTTCAGTATCAATGCCAGGCCTTCTATGTACTTCAGGGGAACCAACAAATCACATGTGTGAATGGACAGTGGTCACAACCTCCAAGATGTTTAGGTAAGTACCTTAATGTTTCCTTTGATTCAGGAAAAAGCAGAATAATAATCATTATGTTTTGCTAAGTATGATATGACATAGTGTTGATATAACATTGTGTTTAATAGCTCAATGCTTACATATTAATTAAGCAACATTTTTTTTTTCCATAGAGCCAATTCTCATTCATGCGGCACAGAATAGAACTGCTTTCTAGGGATTCAATTCTTATTGAATCAAAAGATAAAAATATTTCTTTAATTCAAACCACTTTTTAAAATAATTGACCTTGTGATTCTCTGATATATAATATAGTTACTACTCATGAAGCTTGATCCACACAAATTTTATATCAATG
>PVJH01040509.1:0-15484 GCA_004026705.1 Nesogale talazaci
ACTTTTTAGCATCCCAAGTGCAACCTCTAAGTTACCAAGGTTCCTCATAGAAGTGTTCCAAAATTTCAAGTTAGTAGCAAATGACACTAGCTGGATAATGTACATAGAGGTTATGTTTTCAAAAAGCTCAACCACTAATAGATACATTGGGCATTGAAGGCATGAGAATAGAAGATACCTGACTTGAACAGTTAGAACTTTGTCAGGTGATGCCCTTCTGATGCATGCTGGACTTGATCCGGTTTTCAACATTTTCCATATTTTTGTTTTGCTTTGTTCATATTAAGGTTTGTTATTGTAGAGATTTCGTGTCATTGGGGGTCACCCTCTTGAAGTTGTGTTAAATGTTTTTTTCTGTTTTTCAACAAATGAGACCCAGAATTGATGAACCTATAGGTTTCATAACCTGGGTGGAGGTGGAGATAAAAAAGGATGAGATAATGTCTTGGAGTCAGGAAGAAAAAGCATGTTTGGAAACTGCTTGTGATAATAATGGTATAATACTGCTTGACATGATTGAACCACAGAATGATGTGAAATTTGCATTAACTCCAAATTAAAAATAAATTAAAATAAATATGTAAAAGATGGAAATAAAATTAGTGTCTTAATTTGTATTTTTTAAATCTAGTCTATACAATCCTTTCATTGCATTTCTTAATTGAACAAACTTTGGGCATTTATTTAGTACAGTGTTAGTACTCTTAGGATTGAGTTATTTCCCCCCAAAAATGGATGTGCTAAGTCCTAACCCCTGTGCTTCTGGTTAAAATCCCATTTGCAAATGTTAATGAGGCACCATTAATGTGGAGTTTATTTTGGTCCATCTCTTTTGTATTATAGAGAAAATTTCACAACCAAGCTGAACAGAGCTGGGGGAAGAAGTATGGCACACAAATGTGGCCACAAAGACATTGCTCAGGATTACAAAGAGATCAGGAAAGGCCATCCAGGGCCATTAAAGAACCAACCTTCCCCCAGAGTTGGCACACAGCATATGGACTTCTAACTCCCTAAAATGTGAGCAATGGGGGGTGTTTGCTAGAGACCCTCACTTGTGGTATACCTGTTTTAACAATACTCAATATCTAAGACAGAAATTGGTACAAGAAAATTGGTTGGAGTTGTGGTAAGATGCCAACATTGTGAAAATGTTTTCTGAATTGAATATTGGGAGGAAACTTGGAGAGTTTAAAGGTGCTTAATAATAAAAACGTAGGTTGCCTTGAAGAAACAATTTGGTAAAATTATGAGTGGCAAAGGAAATTCTGGTGAAAACTTAGAAGAAAGTGTTAAAAATCTTCGATATTATACATGGTGCCAACAATAGAATGTTTCCAGAAAATGTGTATGCTAAATGTTAAATTTTTTCTTGGTGAAGATTTAAAAGAAAATTAAGAACATGCGATAGTACTATAGAGGAAGGGTGATTATTTTGATGCAGTGGCAAAGAACTTGTCTGAATTATGTTCAAATATTTAGTGGAACATAGAATTTATAAGTGATAAATTTGGATACCTAGCTAAGGAGATTTCTAAGCAAGGTCTTAAAGAAATCTCATTTTTCTCCTTGCCCCATTTAGTAAAATGTGAAAGGAAATGAATAGCTTTAAAATTGAATTATAAAATAGAACTTGGGGGAAATTTTGCTTTATAAACTAAGGGCACCTGTACTAGAATGTCCATGAATAGCTTGACTACACATTCTTTCAGTAAAGATATTAAACCTGTTAGGATATATCTAAGCAATTATCACACCAGAAAATCCATCAAGGGACATAGAAGGAATAAAAGGAAAATAAGTTGTCTATGTTTTGGAATTCTATAGTGTGTTAGTCTGAGTAGTCTAGGGAAAAATATTCACAGAAACTCATATGTATATAAACTCATATGTATATAAAAGAGAGTTTTATATAAAGGGTAACCCAGTGCTGTCCAAGCCCATTGGCCCATATGTCTGACATTGATCTGCAAAGTCCTTCTCAATCTCATAAAACACACACAATGATGTCGACTGCAAGAGGAAAGCCGAATCAGTGAGCATCTCAGTGCTGGAGAGGATCTCCACACGGCTGCTCCAGCATCCAGGGTCACATCTGGGTGGGTCAACGTGCCTTCTCCTCAAGGATGTCTCACAGGAAGTAAGTCTTGCCAGCTGAAGCAGGGAACTGGCTAAGGCAGCTGCACCCTAATCAAACTATCAGAAAGCAATAGACCTGAGAACTAGAATGGCGAGGCTTACCAAGCCATTTATCTCTCTGCCCTTCAATCAATTCCACATGTGCCAGGTTGGCATAATAAACCTTAACTATCTGATATGGGTAGAAAACAGGTCCAATAACTTTGTTTGTGGTTCTCTTAGAAAAGCAATTTATAGCAACCCTATAGGACAGATTAGGATTGCCCCTGTGGCTTTCTTTAGGGTGATGGAAAGCTTCATTCTCATGTTGACCTTGGATTTAGCACCCAAACACACCACCATCTCTATGAGTTGGGATAAACTCAATGGCAGTGAGTTTAAAGATACGAAAAGAACCATCCTGGGAATAGCTTGGAGACTGGCAAAAATATTCTGAAATACAGACCTCAGGGATTCATGATTTTAACAAATAGGATGACAGTCTCATTAATTTCAATGAGTGGGGCTATAGTTTTTTAAAGTTTAAAGAGCCAGCTCTTCCCAAGTTCAATTCTAGTATGTGGACTACTGTTTATATGTGTCAGTGAGGGGGAAATACTACTTTCCATGGCTGAGGGGATGTGGTTCTCATGTCAAAGAGACTGCTGAGTAGGCCCAACTTGTATTGGAACCGGAGAGAGGCTGGAGGTTGGCATCCTACAAGGGATCTGTCCAAAGATAAGGAGTAGAAGTGTCATGTAGTTGGTCTGGAAGGTGGTGCCAAAGTTCAGAGCTGAATGTGTTTCTTCCTAAGTCTAAAAGCATGGCCAACAGCTATAGTTTGGATGGTTGGGGCATTGCTCAGGTGATGTCAGAGAATAGATTATTTTCAAATCTTGAAAACCTCATATGGTGTGTTCTGATGGATTGTAGTCTTATTTGGTGTCTATATCTTTTGCTTTTCTTCTTTATTTTGTGTGTCTACCTAGTATATGTGCCATTATTGTATTTTTCAAACACATAATTTGTGCTATATATTTTCGGTTTATACATGAAGATGAATTTTTTCTAACAATGGAACATTCCTAAAGTCTCACCCATATTTGATTTAGATGACTCAGAAAAGATTGTGAATTTAGAGTTGACTTAAGACTTTTGAGATGGTGTGATAAATAAAAATATTTTTCATGTTTTTAGAATAAGAGTTTATAAAATGTGTTGGCCAATGTGTGGAATGTTATAAATTCAATAATTATCCTCCTACAGCATATATTAGAAGTTATAATCTCTATGCATGTGGTTATGAACCTATTTGAAAATGAATGTCTTTGTTTTGTTATTGATGTAGTATTGGTATATAGTGTATCTTAATCAATCTCTTTTAAGTTATGTAATAGATTTTAAGCAGGAGAACAGATAGAAAAGACATCAGATGCCATGCCACAGTGCATGAAACAAAAATAAACATATTTTTGTACTTTAGCCAATATCTGTCTGACATCAGCAATGATAATGTTGTTTCACACCCTCTGCTGAAACTTGCCTAAAGCTTTGGCACCTGTCATGCAGTGGACTATTTGAATAAATGCTGGATGACCTTCAGGAAAATTTTTTGTACATATGTTATCTATGATATCATTCTATAGCTCTTTTTGGAATGCAAATATGAAACACTTCCAATAAGTGGATCAAGTAATTATCATACAAATTTTTGGCATAAAGAAGTGAGTGCTTCCGGTACTTCATTAACTTGTTGAAACATTTCATTTGGGATTCCATCAATGCTTAGAACCTTGTTTTTGGCTCATGATTTCAATGCAAGTTGAACTTCTTCCTTCAGAAGTATTGTTTCTGACTCATATGATATCTATCAAAGTGGTTCAATATTGACTAGTTCTTTTTAATACAATGACTCTCTATTCTTATCTTCTTTTGTGACGCATCTTGCATCAAACAATTGTCCATAGGATCTTTCACTATTGCATATTGAAGCTTGATTTTGGAAGTGGGGACAGGTTGTGCTTTCATTTTAAGTTATGTTGAATGTGTTTTTCCATTTTGGTTTCCTAACTCTAGGTCTTTGCACATTTCATTATTAAAATTTTCCTTTGTCTTCTCAAGCTGCCCTTTGAAGTTTTCTGGTCATCTCTTTGATTTCATTTTCCCCTTAGCTACTCAACAACCAAGAGCAAGTTTCAGCATCTCTTCTGACACCAATTTTTATATTTTCTTCCTTTTCTGTCATTTTGATGACCTTCTGTTTTCTTCATATATGATGTTCTTAACATTATACTCCAACTTTCAGGTCTTCTGTTATTTTTATTTGTGAACAGATTTCCCCAATGCACTATATCATTTGATTTCTTCACTACTGCTCTTATATTGCCAATCAAAGTAAAATGAAATCCTTGACCACTTCTATCTTTTCCCCAATCATCATAATTTATGTGTATTGGTCCAGATGCTTGGAGTTTTCTTTTCTTTACATTGATTTGTATTCCAACCTGAAGGCTACAGTCTATACCCTTCATCATTACATGCTTCAGTTCCTCTTAGTTTTCAGGATGTAAAATTATTTCATTTCCACATGTCAGTTAGTCAATGAGCATTCCTGAAAGTCTAATACCATTTCCTTCATATTGTCCACTTTCTCAGATTATTTGCTTAGCAAGCAAAATGGTTAAGTATGGCAAAGTAAATACAAAGTAAATGCACACTTTCTCTGATTTTAAACCATGCAGTATCTCTTTGTTAAGTCTGAATGACTGCTTGGTCTCTGTATAGGTTCTGCATAAGCATGGTTAAGTTTTCTTGGATTCTTATTTGTTTCAATGTTATCCATAATCTGTTATGAAGTATACAACTGAGTATCTTTGGACAGGTAATGAAACTACAAATAATTATCTTACTGATCTTCTTTACTTTTAGTCATGATCCCTCTGAGGCTGTAATAATATCCTCTTCTAAATTTGGCCTGAATTTCTGGTATCTTCTGTTTGGTGTATTGCTATCATTTAAAAATAATTTTAAAATTATCTTCAACAGTTGTCTATTTGGTGCTTTTTCTGTAACTCTATCAGTCAATGTTTTGTTTCTATTTATGAGGTTTCTAGTGGCCGAAGTGGATTCTCTATTTTTCCTTCCTACTCTGTTCTTATCCTGAACACTTTGCTGAAAACTTCACTGTGGGGACCCTGCAGCAATTGATTTATTGGTTGCACAGCTTTTAGTTTCATGATGCCACAATCCATCACAATAATACAAACTGATAGACAAATGACAGAGTTTTAGCCTATAATATTTCATGAATGATAATCCTATTAACTAAGATAACAATTATGCAAGTTGGATTAATTTCCAAGATAGATAAAAAATTATATGTTTTTTGAGCTGGGCCCCTAGGACTGCAGGGAGCCGAGGGCACTGGCCTGGGGATTGCTCCGCTCATGCCCCGCTCTTGTTCTGGAAAAAAATATATATTTTTTTCCAGGAGGGTGGAGGGAGGTTGGAGTGGAAGGAAGGAACCAATTGCAGGGATCTACATATGACCTTCTTTCTGGAGTACACACTGGGTAAATGGGTGAGGGAACACATCAGACAGTGTACAATATGAAAAAGTAATAATGATTTGTAAAATATTAAGGGTTCATGGGGGAGGTGAATTGTGGAGGGAGGGGAAATATGGGGAGCTAGTACTGGGGTCTTAAGTGGTGGGGTGATATTTCGGGGGTTATTATGGCAACAGGTTTCCAAATGTTGTATGCTTACAATTGACATATGCATTGATCTCGATGGGAATTGTTTGAGCCCCAATAAAATGATTTATAAAAAAATAAAGATATATGCAAGTGTTTTTTTAAATGATATTTTTGATATTGCATCTTAAGCCAAATACCCAATCAGAAAGTGGCAATATTTGTTTAAATTTCAAAAGGAATGTCTCTTTTGGGAATTATTCAAAACTACAAGAAGCCTTTGAGAAAAATGTAGCTAGGAAATATGGTCATAGAAACCAAATGAGAGTGTTTTAACATGAGGTAGCAGTTAATGGGAAGAGGGAACTGAAATATTAGAAAATGGTCTAAAAACAGATTATTCATTTTGGTCACTGGACTAACAATGAAAAATGTGACAATTGTTTTAAAGCATTATAGAGAGCAGAAATCTTTCTGAAAAATTTCCTTCCTATTCAATGAAGTCCAAGTTATCCAAAGCAGATAAAGCACTTTGAGCAAAGTAAACTGTATGCCAGGATCTCTCCCACATACAGATGTCAAAATTCCCAACAAGGTGCTAATACACAAGTCAATGCATGAAAAGAATGGCATGCTATAATGTGACTGACTTAATCCAGGGATATATTCCTGGTTTACCTTTTTACAATTAGGAAATGCAATATCTACAGACTGAAGAAGAAAAATAAAGTGTTCCTACCAACTAATACAGCAAAAACTGCCAAAATTTATCGTCCTTTAAAATAAAAACTCACCAAAAAAACTGGGAATAGGCAATTTGACAAAAAAAAACCCCTACAAAATAATGATAAGCTAACATGATTACTGATGAGGAACTGGACATTCACCCCCCTAAGATTAGGAACAAAGCAAGAATTTGTTTCTCACTGTTCAAATAATACATACATGATGTCATGGTAAATGTAACATAATCAATAGAAAAGGCAATAACAATTATAATGGTAGTGATGAACAAATGAAAGCCTTTTGTCATTTTTTGCAGAAAAAAATCCAAAGAATTGACCAAAATTTTCCTAGAACTTGTGAGACTAGCAAGATTTCTGGATATAGGATCACTGTACAAAATTGTTTTTCCATATAGTAGTCATAAACAATTGTAACTAGGAATTGAAAGGCAAAACAAAAAGAACCACTTACAATAGTACTCAAAATAAGGAAAAACTTAAGCATAAGATTAATAGAAGATCTGAGAATCTATATGGAGTCTTCAATGTCAACTATACATGAACATAAAGAAAACCATTTATTACGCTGGACCAATAAGTGCATCCTGGTAAATGGAGAAAAGTCTAAGCTTGTCAAGTATTTCAATATGCTTAATTCCAGTTTACATGAGTTCCACCAATATCCTTGGAAACAATGCTCAAACATAATGTGCACTGCAGAAAATCTGCTCCAAAAGACTCTTTAATGTGTTATAAAGCAATTAAATCATTTTGAAGACTAAAACGTGACTGACCAAAATCATGAAATTCTCAATGACCTTATATGTAGGTGAAGGTTGGACAATGATGGAAGAAGAAGAATCAAAGCCTTCAAGTTAATGGTGGTGAAGAATAATGAATATACCATGGACTTCCAGAAGCCCAAACACATTTTCCTTAGAAGACATGCAGTAGCAGTATTCCTTAGAAGCAGGAATTCATCATAAGTACTTTCAGGATGTTACTGAGAAGGACGAGACTCTAGGAAAGGATGTCATCCTTGGTACAGTGTCAGCAAGAAAATGGAATACCCTTAATGAGATGAACTGGCACAGCAGTTGCAACAAAGTGTTAAAACATTTTTAAAAATTAGCAATGATTGTGAGTATGGCACAGGAACCAACAGTTTAGTGCTTTGTTCAGTGTGCATAGACTTGAGATGAACTGGAACTGATTCTAACAACAACATATAGCACTAATGCAATGATCGAAATATTGTAAATGAGTAGATAGGGATTTTGTATTCATGCTTTGGAAGACTGGAAATCATTAAGATATTAACTCTTCCTAATTCAATATATCAATTCCAAATGTGTGACATGAAATGTTAGCAAACTATTTTGCATATATTGACATATAAATACCAAAATTAATATACAAAGGCAAAAGAGAATGATAGTTAACCCAATATGGAAAAAGAAAGTTAGTGGTTCTCATATTGCCCAATTTCCAAACTTATTAAAATAAGTTCTTGAAATCACTTGGTAGTTGTGAAAGGATAGATGTATCAAGCAATGAAACAATGTAGGCAACCCATAAATAAACCCACGCAAATATAATTGACACATCATTGCTATTGGAGAAAGAGGAGGAAATACAATGAGAAATTACTATGTTCAAAATGAGATAGGGCATGTGAATGGCCATATGCAAAGAAAATGCTGACTTCAGATCTTATACAAAAACTAATTCAAAATGTATTTAAGTACTAAATGTACATTGAAACCCTAACATTGTTAAAACAAACCATAGGAAAAATTGATAGGACCTTGAGTTTGATGACTAATCTTTACTTATAGCTCAAGGCATGAAAAAGCTTTTTAAGTTGTTTTCTCTCTCTCTCTCTCTCTCTCTCTCTCTCTCTCTCTTTCTCTCTTTCTCTTTTTTTGTGGGCATCACTGCCCTGGTGGGAGTAGGAGACCCAGTCTTGCTCCTGGAGGGCTGCTGCTGGACTGCCAACCCTGTGGGCCACAGTCCCCCACACAACCACTATGCCACTGGGGCTCAGCCCACTTTTTAAGTTTTAATGAAAAATACTCTTAATTTAAAGAAAAGTCACAAAGTACGAGGTCAGCAAAATGCCAATGTGATAATGACCTTGCATCCCAAATATGCAGAGAGTGCTTAAAATCTAGCAAAGGCTTGTCTACAAACAAGCAGCAATCTCAGTGTCTGTCAACTAAGTCCACATCAAAGAAGCACACCATCATCAACCATTGAAGGACTGGAATCCATATAATCCAAAGTCCAAGGAGAATCTGGTGTGCAGAAGATGATTAAGAGCAGTAGACACCCAAGATTCCCTGATGGACCTATGTAGGAAACAAGCCTACAGAGAACTCCCCCTCTCTGAAATAGAGGAAAGTGGTCAGTAAATAGAGTGCTTGGAAGAGAGCAGTCTAGAAGAGCAAAGGCATAAATCTGATGAACAGTTATAATTTTGTCAGTAAATTCTCTCTATGATGCAGGCTGGATTGGATCTCATTTCCAAAATTTTCTGTATTTTCTAGTTTTTTCATATTAGAGTATCTGTCAGAGGTTACATGAATGGATGTCACTCTCTTGTATCTGTGCTATATGGTTCCCAGTCTTTCAATACATGAAACCCAGGATTTATAAACCTCTAGGGATAAGCCTATTGATAACTCTATAAATAGATTAAGGAGTTTGGAAGAATGGGTGTGCAATGGTGGGGGTGTTGGTGTCAAGGAGTCCATGTAGAAAAAGATTATTTGAAAACTGATTTGGGTAACAATTGTACTTGATGTGATTGAAGTGTGGAATGATATGTTATACATATTAAATCCCATTAAGAAAAGAAAACAAGTATAAAAAAGCAGATAACTCAATTAAAAACCTGCTTACTAATATTTGAATAACTTTATTCATTATTGCCAAATGCTAGCAAATTTAATCTTAGTCTAAAATTAAGACTTCATTTTAAAAACTATATAGGGGACCAATTGACTCCCAATATTGCTGAAGACAAATGGATACAGAGGTAAGCACAGTAGAAGTAACGATGGTACCAGCTAACAAATGATTGAATGCCTGGAGTCTCAAAGACTTGAAGATAATCAAGTCACCATTCAGCGCAGAAACAGTCCACATGGAGGAAGCACACCAGCAAGTGTGATCAAGAGGGGCCGAAGGGAGCAGATATTGAGCACCAAAGAACAAGAATCACATCATTACAAAGGAGGAGGATAACAGGGTGGGGACCTAAGGCTCACTGGTAGGTATTTGGTCACTCCTTTACAGGGGAGCCATGGGGAGGAGACAGACTAGTCAAGGGGCAGCCGGGCAGTGATGATGCATACAAGTTTCCTCTAGTTTCTGAAGCCTTCCTCCCCGCCCCCCAACCATCATGGTCCCACTCTACCTTGCAAATCCAGATGGACTGGAGAAGTCATACTAGCATAGAAGGGAGCTGGAGATATGGGGAAACCAGGATGGATGGGCCCCTTTGGGCCAATGGTTAAATTGGAGATACTGGACGGGTGGAGAGAAGGTGGGGTAGAGAGACGGAACCAACAGCAAGGATATGCACACAAGCTCCTATTTGAAGGACGGGCATCAAAGGAGTGGGGTGGGAGAGAGGTCGAGCCGTGTGAGATATGACAGAACAATAACAGTGTATAAAGTATTGAGGGTTGGTGGGGAGGAGAAACCAGGGGAAGAGGGGAGGAATGGAAAAACCAATACTAGGGGCTTAAGGGAAAAGGCAGACGATTGGAGAATAATAATCGAAGTGGACATGTGAGGGTGCTTGACACAGTATGCTTATTTATATATTGTGAAAAACGTTGTATGAGCCCCCCAATAAAATGATTTAAAAATTAAAAAGAAAAAGAGAAAAGAAAAGAAAAAAAAAGAAAGCTCATGGTACCTAGCTATCAAAAGGTATAGTGTCTGGGGTCTTAAAGGTAAACAAGTTGCCATCTAACTCAGAAGCAACAAAGCACACATGGAAGAAGCATACCAGTCTATGTGACTATGAGGTGTCTAATGGAGCAGGTATCAGGCATCATAGTATTGTAAATAAGGGGGAGTACCGGTTGGGGACTTAAGTCCATCTGTAGGTAATGGATCTCCCATAACAGAGGGGTTGCAGGGAGGAGACTTACCAGGTAGGGTGCCGTGTAACAATGATGAAGCATGCAACTTTCTTCTAGTTCTTGAAAGCTTCCTCCTCCGCATTATCATGATCCTAATTCTACCTTACAAATCAAACTAAACCAGAGGATGCACATGGGTACAGATAGGAACTGGAAACATGGGGAATCCAGGACAGATGATCCCTTCAGGACCAGTGGTGGGAATGGTGATACTGGGAGGGTGGAACTGAGTCTAAGGATCTACATATAACCTCTTCCCTGGAGAAGTGGGTGAGGGAAAACAGCAGGCAGCTTAAGATATGACAAAGTAATCATAATTTATAGATTATTAGGGGTTCATGAGGGAGGGGGCCAACAAGGAAGGAGGGGGAAAATGAGGAGCCAAATGTCAAGACCTTAAATAGAAAGCAAATGCTTGGAGAATGAGGAGGGCAATAGATGTACAAATGTGCTTGATGTACAATGGATGGATGGATGAATGGATGGATGAATAGATGGATGGATAGATGGATGGATGGTGATAAGAGGTGTATGACCTCCCAATAAAATGACTTTAAAAAAATGAAATACAATAGGCTACTCTGCTACTTTTGATGGATATTGCATTATTCTAGTAAACATGAAATTACCTTCTGTGATATTTCTCCTCCACACTAGATTAAAACCTCTTGAAACTTAAAAAAAAAACTACATTGGTTGTTTCTTTTATCATTACTAAGTTGGGAAGGTCAGGCATGTTCTTCTAAAAAAGGGGAAAACTTGCAATTGTATGTATTATGGGAACAATTTTTAATTTAGATACATACAAGTCACATTATATACATTTTATGAAATACAACACCACTATGCTCAATGAAATACTGGACAAGAAACCATCATAAGATTTTGGAGCATATTTGATGAGACAATAGTGCTTACATAAATTAACAACTAAGTTGGTATATCATGTTGATAATCACAATGCCAATCATTGATGAGGACTCACTCTTTACCAGGCACTGTCTTAAGAAATACTTACATTTAGATATATATGCGTGTGTATGTGTTTAAATATAAATATATATCTTGGGAGGAGAAGACAGTCTTATCTTTCTCTGGAAAACTGGCTAGTGGTTTTGAACAGTAAATATTGTAGACAATGGCCCAACAGCTAGCCCATATTGACACCAAAGAAATAAACATATACTCTATTTCTTATATACAAATAGACATATAATTATTATTTATTTATGTACTTTTGATAAATATATATATTCTTATGAAATAGTTGCACTTGTTATTCACAATTCATATATATATATCCTTATGAGATAGTTGCACTTGCTATTCAAAATTCACTGAAGACAAAATTATGATGATGCCTATTCTAAACTAAATGTAGAGCTGGAGTCTGCATATAAACCTAACTTTTGTATATTGAAAATACATTAAAACACAAACTTTTCATACTAGACTTAAAATTGTGTTACAAATGCCTTAAAAATAGCACACATTGAACAAGATGGACTGTTCCGAATGTATCAGTGGAATAAAACATGTTTCCCAACACAAGTAAACAGCTATGAGTTGAGTTCTTATATCTGTACATGTAAAGTCCTTTATCTTACATGAGCCCGTCATTTTTTTGTCTGGTTCATTCTGTTTTTTTAAATCTATAGTTTAAAGAGGCTGGATTGTTGTATTCAGAAATGTAAGTGCATTGCTAGTCTTGTTTTTAAAATCGTATCCCAGGGACGCACACAATGAGAGACTAGAAGATGATATGTGATCTTTCAGATTCTCTGTCTAGGTCACCTGTCCAAATTTCTGCATGCCATTTTCAGCCCCAAAGTGAAGTATTTTGTTTTGATTTTCTGGTCATACAGAACACAACAGAATGTCCAGAGCTAGGTGTTCATTTGCTTATTTTTGAAGTTTGTTTCCATTCTAACTGTTCATTTATGAAAATGATGTCATTTCAGCATTGAGCAAGTCAAACAAATCTACTGACTGCTAAGGGTGGAAATAAGGCTGCCACAATAAGCCCCTATTTTAAATGCTTATATTGATAAAAATATGTTTAGTTTTGTTATCTATTTTTGTTCAGGAGAAGAAAATGATATTAATATGAACATTAAAGTGAAATTTAATTGTTGACCTTATTTTCTTCTATAGGGTGTGGTGAAGTATTATTTGTGATGAAAAAGGAAATTCACTCTAACCTTTGAAATCCTTAAATCTGAAAAAGTTCAAATTTCCTGTAATAACAATTACCAACCAGAAGGAGAACACAGAAATGAAATGGCTGGCATGTAGCAATAATTGTGGATGAATTCTAAAACAAATTTATAAATAGTAACTACAGATAATTCTTCCTACTTTAAAAAAAAGGAAAGTGATCTTGATAACTAATCTATAATATTTAATAAAAGAATTGAAGTAATGTTCATAAAGTAGTTAGAAAAAGGAGTTGGCAAGAGTCGAGGAACAGTATGGAAATGATCACAAACTAAATTTGTTGTAACTACATGTCAACTAGGTAACTAGAATGAAGGGGTGGAGTCTAGCCATCAATCTGGTCACAGCCTCTCTTCCTTCCTGGAGGTGGGGCACATTCTCTCTGTTTCACACTCCTGTTGACAAGCAAAATGGAGCCACACTGATGACACCCAGAGCTCTGGAGAAGAGCCACTACCAATGAATCCACAGGACTTTCTACCCACCAGCCTGTCATCTTCCTGCACTCAGTATCAGTGCATGTGCTGTATCTCTCTGAAGAGAAATTCAGTGGCTAAAATAGGACTTACAGACTTGATTTGGACTAGGCTGGGATGCTTTATCGATGCTTAATTACTCCTTGATATAAATTTCTCTCTTACATATATATGAGTGTCAATTATTTTGTTTCTCTAGTCAACCTGGACTAACACAAAGTTAATTTTCTTAAGGCTTTGTTTGTTTTAGCACTTAAATTGAAACATTGAGTTATGTCTTATTCCCAAGGAAATGGATATAAGTTTTGATTATAAGAGCAAGTCATTATTAAGGAATAAACAATGCCTATAAAAGGGGGTGAAAATTTCAGAATATCCACTGGGTTTCTGAAAGTGTAATGAATTTTCAGAGATGTTCTGAAATAACATGACATGTTTTTTGTTGATAGATCTCATTGGGTCATCTCCACTTCACAGTAACCCTGCGTATAACAAAATGGAGCACTGCCCCATCTTGTGTTATTCTTTACGTTTATCATTATGCTTGAGTCCACTGCTTCAGTTATTGTGTCAATCCTTCTTTTAGTGGATATTTCCCATTTTCACTGACCCTCTACTTTGCAAAGCATGATGTCCTTTTCCAGGAACTGATCTCTCCTGACAATGTTTCAAACTACATGAGATTAAGTCTCACAATCTTCACGTCTAAGTAGTATACTGATTGTGGCAGTCATGTGTTCATGTTAATTTTATGATTGAAATGTAGGGGTGGAGTCTAGTCTGTTAATCTGGAGATAGCCATTGAGTAGCCAATGAGAACTCCGTGTGGGCATGGCTTTCTCCTGTGACTTTTGGGAAATCTCATGACATTTCCCTCATGGAGTTGAGAAGCTATCTTCCCCAGTTGTTTGGAGTTTGTCTCGAAGATGATGACTCACGGACAAGACGGCAGCGTCTGAGAAGCTGAAGGAGTCAGAGAAGAAGCCACATGGCTTTGTCCTGATGGAGCCAGACCTCTGAAGCTGAAAAGGCCATGTGGGGATCCCTGGCAGCGATGAGTTACTTCTGCCACCACTGGATGTTGTTGATGGACCCTGACCCCTGGAAGTGAGGTGTCATGGGGAGACCCCTGCCAGCACTGGGATTCTGCACCTACTGACCTGTGACTTTGTGAGTCAGAAGGAGACTTTATAGACTTGTATTCGGCATATGGGTTAATATCAGACTTATGACTTTGAACTGGACTGGGTTGGGTTACTTTCTCAGTGTTCCATTCCTTTTGTATATAAACCATTCCCTTATATCCATATGTGTGTCTATGAATTTGTTCCTCTAGTCTACCTGGACTAAGACATTGATTCTAATTCATGCAAGACAGATTCATTTGTTCTTATGGAAGTTGATATCTTGTAGGTGTGATGAGGGCAGCATGAAAGGTCCCTCCCACCTTGGGGTGAGTCCAGTTGTCCTGTGTCTGCTGACCAATATAAAGTCTCTGGTCTGGAACCAATGAAGAGGCTTGACTGGGCAGTAAGGGTATTGGATAGCAGCCTTTATTCTCTGGAACACCTGGTGTAATGCCACCTGGAATGTGTGTAAGAGCTAGGTAATTTCAGCTTGTTCTGTATCTTAGCCTTTAAGTACCAAGGGGGGTGGCCTCCCAAACATAATTTCTTAAGGAGTAAAACCTCCTTTATAGAGAGTTCACCTTGCTCTTAATAAAGCAAAGGGCAGTAAAGATGGCCCTTCTGTTTCTAAGTTTAGACAATGTTTCTTTGTAAAGTTCTGTTCATTCTTCCAACCTCGCCCAAACTTTGCAGTCTATAAGCACAGTATAATTTCCACTCAACCCCCAAAGTTTGTGCAATTTGTTGTGTTAGTGAAGCAGTCATGTCTAGGCCATTATTGGACCCAATTGGCTGAGACAAGCTCAACCTTGGAATTACATCTTCTAATAACCTTTTTTGTGACTATCATGGCAGTTTCCTGGTGCGTAGGGAAAGCTTCATCCCAACCTGGAAAAGTTTGAATCTAATTCCCAATTGTCTAGTGGAATACCTTGCTGGGTGAGGGCTGCAGTGTGAGCATCTACCTGA
>PVJH01040510.1:0-15626 GCA_004026705.1 Nesogale talazaci
CCCACTATCATGATCCCAATTTCACCTTACACATCTGGCTAGATCTGAGGATGTACACTGGTACAGATCAGAGCTGGAAGCACCGGGAATCCAGAACAGAAAAACCCTCAGGATCAATAATGAGAGTAGAGATACCAGGATGGTAAGGGGAAGGTGGGGGAAAAAAGGGGGAACTGATCACAAGGATCTACAGGGGATGAACAACAGAAAAACAGGTGAAAGAGGCATTGGATAGTGTAAGACATGACAAAATAATAATTTATAAATTATAAAAGGTTCACGAGAGAGGGGACTGAAGAGGGAGGAGAAAATGAGGAGCTGATACCAAGGGCTCAAGTAAAAGCAAATGTTTTGAGAGTGATGATGGCAACAAATGTACACATGTGCATGACCCAGTGGGTGGATTGGGCCAAGAGGTTTGTGAGATCCCAATAAAATGATTTTTGAAAAGAAGTAAATGAGCAAAGAGTGTTGAGCTTTGTGTGTATATTGATAAATGTAAACTGGGTTTACAAAAAAACTTTTAGATTGTTATAGCCAACTGCTTAAAACCACCACCACTGAGTCAATTCCAATTCATGGCGACCATATTTTAAGACAGCAGAGCTGTCTCTCAGGGTCTCCAAGACTGTCAATCTTTATGGGAGTTGAAAGTCTCATCTTTCTCCCTCCTACGGGCTAGTGGTTTCAAACTGCTGACCTTGCATGCTAGCAGCCTACAGCACAGCTCACTGCATCACCAGGTTTCCTACTGAAACTAATTTTTAAACTCTGTGGAAAAAATAATAAACTTTTGAAACACTGCACAGAAATTTTATAGACAGTCACTTTGGTGTCACCCTTGTTGACAGCATCACCTGGTGAGAGACACCAGCTTTGTACCCTTCTAGATGCCACAGAGAGGGGAATAGACAATGAGGTCCAATCGCACTGAGTGCTTTAGGATCTGAGACAGTGTCATGGGACACTTGAAAAGGACTGTGTAGTGTCCTTTGTGACCACCGTCATTTCTAAAATAAATAAATATCTGCTCTGAAAGATAGAGATGGGATGAGAGAAATGTGTTTGATTGTTAATGTAACTAGAAATTTGTCTTCAGGTTCGTCTAGCTTGTAAATGAATGAGATGAGATGTATATGTGTGTTTAGTTATATGAAGAAGTTTCAATGCGTTCATGAAAAAATGGAAATAAAATGCATTTTCCCATGAATTTTTGAATCCTCCTCACATCTTTATTTAAAAACAAGGCTAATCTATGAATGAAATGTGTGATAAGACATCAAAATGGAAACATTATAAGGTTGTAGGATTAAAGATACATTTTCTCTCATTTTGATTTCTGTGTGTGTTCCATGTTGCTTTTCCATTACTATGTCACCTTGGTAGAACCTACTGATGCTATGTTGAGTTGCTGTGGAGTCCATTCTATTATTGGGTGATCCCGGATGTGCAGAACAGGACTGCTCTGCAGAATATTCCAGGATGTGCACCTTCACAACCTGATCGCCTGGCTTCTCTTCTGGGAGGTCTCCTGGGGAGTTTGAACTGTCACTCACTCAGTAGTTGAATACTCATATGATGTGCAATACAGTCTTCCAGCTATCTGCCCTATACTTTCTGAATAACTTACTCTTTCTGTTCTTACAGGAGGGGGTGTTATTAAAGGAGGGGGTGGTGGTGGGGAGTAGGTGTTATGATCACTTTTGTATCATATTCTTTCTAAAATAAATACAAATCTACTATAAAGGATAGGAGACCCAGTGGCTCTGTGGACTACACACTGAAATGTCAATCACAACCATTCCTCAGGAGAAGGAAGAGGCTGTCTCATCCTGTAAAGACTAAAATTTTCAGAAACCGAAAGGGGCAGGTCCATGAAGTCCTACAGGGTCACTATGAACTGGAATTGGCTCGAAATGTTTTAGTACAAAAAAAACCCCAATCTAAGTATAATTTAAAGAGGACCTTTAGTAAGTCATATAAGAGACAAAGACAACACAAAGATAACAGACATGTTATCCGAATGAGGAAGGTCATTAGCAGACGGTCATAATGGTGTCCAAGGATTCCTAGTCAGTTAAAGAAGGCCTAGAACAAAGGAAACGATCACAAACTCATGACTGATGGCAGATCAATGCATCACAATTACAGGGCCACAATTGGGACACATTCCATATGTTAGATTAAGGACTTTATAAGATTGGCCCAGGGCCTACTTACTGACCAAGGCAGTCAGGACACCCCTGATAGGGCACAACTCAGAGGGTCTAACTCAGGACTATTAAACCTTCAGTCCTACCCATCAAGGGCATATCGAGGCATGTCTCTAAGAGACTGCCCCTCTCTGGGCCTGCTGGAGAGGCGTACAGGCAATCTGTTTTCCAATGCACTCTGATGGAGGGCAGAATTAGCCACATCCTTGGTTAAAAATCAGAAGGAATTCAATGAAGGCCTGATCAACTAGGGATTCTGCAAATGCATTTTGCCTTTTCATCCTCATCCATAGCCTCTCAAAAACATGGTGCTCAGAATCTAAGCTCTAACACAGATGGTAGTGAATGAGGGTATTAAAGATAATTTGGGGTCATTTAAAAATTTTTAAAAAATTCTTTGTTTTCTATATATTATCAAAATAACAAGCTTTTCATTCCCTTGGAACACCATCATGATTCTTCTTTTTTAAGTCATTTTATTGTGGCCCTTTTTATGGAAAGAAAGCTGCAGCAGCAAACAGATCAGTTGCTCTAGGTCAACAGTGACATTGTGAGTCAGCAAAGTTTAAAATTTACAACCGGGGAATTCAAGCCTGTCTTGAATCCCTGCCTCACCAGGGACTTACCTTGAGGAATGAGGAACATAAAACTCAGAGCTTAGAATAAGTGAAAGGCTCGCTTGACATTTAAATATTCAATATTACAACCCAAGCCCAGAAAATAATTTCCTTTTCATTCACTTACTATATAGTTGTTTCTTTCTTCATCTAACTTCTATTTCTCAGCCACACACTGTGTTCTGTGCTGGAAAGAAAAAACTCTGTGGATTTACATCTGAGACAACAGGGAGATAGAAAATAATCAGTCTCAAAAGAATTTCATTATGACGATATGTGTTGAGGAAGGAAAATACAGTAAGGAAAGAGAGAGATCAACTTTTCTTTCAAAGTATAGAAGGAAGAGTGATCTGCTTTCCGAATTGTTTCTGAAAACAGTTTACCAGGGCTCAGGGAATTCTATTGCATGATATCTACAAGGGATTACGAGGAGTTCTTGGGAAGATTCCATGGTCTTTTAACAACATTTTTCCATGAAGTTTTTAATGTGTCCTTGGTACCTACTTCAGACTGCTTAGTTGATGTTGCACATTTAATCTCTCTCTCTCTACCTATCTCTCTTCTCCCTGACTTAGATGTTTACAAAGCAGATCATTCACTTACATTCAAGAATTTATGCACATGTTTCAGCTCATCCATTTCAGTCATCTCAAGGTACTTTCACTTGTTCTCCTTCTTCCCAATGTTTCCTACTTAAATTCCACCCTTCCTACACTCCTGCCTTGGGTAATTGCTGCCCTTTTCATGGTGAAGGATTGGTTATTCTAACATGGGGATGAGTTTATTTCCAGACCCGGAAGGTGACCAAGGGCCATAGTCTTAGGTGTCCCACCTGTCGCAATGTGAGCAGTAAGTCTGGCCTCTTTTACAATGGTGAGTTCTCATTCACATCTTTCTCCCACTCTCTCCAGGACCTCCTACTGTGGTCCTTTGCAGAGCAGTTGGTAGTGGCAGCCAGGCCCCACCTCGTTCTTCTGGCCTCAGGGTTGTGAAGACTGATGTCTGCATGGTCCAATAGTCCATTGAATCCATTATTTCCATGGGTCTCTCAATTTGCACCTCTCTTCTTACTCTCAATAAGAAGAGCCCAATATTTGCCCCTAGAAGGCTGTTTACAAGATCCTAAGAGCCCAGCTGTCACTCACCAAAGTAGAATGTAGAACATTGTTCTTATAAACCAAGGTAGGCCAATTGACTTTGGCATCCCCTGAGACTATGGTCCTGAGAGGCCAGGCCCAGGAAGCCATTCCCTCAAGGTGTTTTGTTCTGAATAAGAAGTTTTCCTAACGTTTCTGTGTGCTCCACTTCATTCATGGATATATTTGCAGCAAAGGTAAATAAATCCACTATCCTCTGTCAAATCTTTCTTGATATTCCTGGATATTCTCCCATCCTCCCTCCCACCCCTGCTCAGTCTCTCTGTCCATCCAAGTATCTGCTCAGAAGTCACCATGAAAACAGGATGGTGTAGATGGCAGTTATCTGCCTCTGCTGCCTTCAACTCTAGAAAACCTTTCAATGTCCTCCTCTGCCACCATCTTTTTTCTTTCTGGTCTCTCTCTTATTATAGATTGTCTTTCATTTACCCAAGTTAAGGCTTGTCTACCTTATATCATATGGCTTCTTCACTCTCCCTTTCCCTCCCACTCCTATTTGCTATCAAAGAAATATTTATTTTAATGTGAAGACCCTTTGTTGGCTTTTTATAATAGTGATATCATGCAACATTTGTTTTTTTTTGTGATTGACTAATTTCACTCAGCATAAGGTCCTCCTGGTTCATCTATGTTATAAAGTGTTTTACAGGTTCCTTCCTATACTTTAATGATGCATGATGTTGCCTCTTGTGTGCATGTACCAACACTAATTGATCGATTCTTTCACTAATGGGCACTTAGGTGATTTCCTTCTTTTTCTTATTGTGCGTAATGCTGTAAGAGGGTGGGACTTAAGATCTTTTAAGGATAGGATCCATTTCCAGGTACCAACTTTTATATTAATGATAAAAGGCTAAGCTTCTCTAATGAAAGCCTCTGAATGCCAGACTGAAGTTTGTTTCTCTCTGCTACAGTGGGATCATTGTGAACCATCTAGGTTGGTAGACAGTTTAGCTCCATGAAGTCATTCAAGGATTCAAGTTTCTTCTACCCATTGCCCCACCGTCTCCATTGTCTTTACTTACAAGATCAAAGTTGTTCTTGATGTAAGAGCTTACAAGTTTTTTCTAAATAGTGCCTAATATTCTCCAATACTAGTTCAGTGAAAGTATTTGCCAGAAAAGGACAGCCAAAAGATATTAAATGTTCCTTTTTCCCTATGGAGATATAAGTAACCCCCTCCTCTTGGGTGGGTTAGTGCCCTATTCTTCCATTACCCGTGTCTCTTTCCCCCCTCCTCCTTTTTATTTGGGCATCATATGTATCCCTGGATTGAGCCTGGGTCCTGCCATAGTTCCTGGACCTTACCCCAGGAATGTATGTATGCAATAGCCTTTTCCTTATGCCCCCTTTGCATTTTTAAGTTCACCTCAGTGGACTCATGTGGTACTTGTCCTTTTTGTGCTTGACTTACTTCACTTAGCAGAATTTCCTCCAGTTTTTCCTGTAAGGAAATATACTTCAAGCATTCATCATTGCCTTTTAGGGATGCATCATACTCCATTGTATGTATGTACCACATTTTTTTAATCCATTCATCTCTTGATGGCAATTTGGGTTGTTTCCAACTTCTTGCAATTGTGAACTGTGCACGATGAACATTGGAGCACAGATATCTGGCTGTGGTTTGTTCTTTCCTCTTCTGGGTATGTGCCCAATAGGGGGATTGCTGGGTCATATGGCAGCTCAATTTCCATCGTTTTAGATATCGCCAAATAGATTTCCATAGTGACTGTACATAACTACAGGTCCACCAGCAGTGGATGAGAGTTCCTGTCTCCCCAGAGCTCCTGCCACACTTGCTGCTTTCTGATTGTTTGAATTGGGCTCAATTTGAGGGTGTTGGTGGCATCTTCTAATGGTTGTAATTTATGTTTCTCTTGTGGCTAATGGTCAGGAGCATTTTCTCATATGTTTATTAGCCACTCGGATTTCTGTCCTGGTGAAACTTCCGTTCAGGCCCTTTTTTTCTTTTGAAACCTAGCAGAGTATTGTAGAATTTAGTAATAAGGCCTTTGTCTGATATGTCATTGCTAAAGATGTTTTCCCAGTTCATGGGCTCTCTTATTACTGTTGGTGAAATCTTTTGATGTACACACGTGTTTTATCATCAGTATATTCCACTTGTCAATTTGTGACTGATCTGTGTTTGTGTCCTTCTCTATTTCCTATAGTCTATGTATTCCCTGTGCCAAAGTTCTCAGGTTGGTCCCAATTCCCTCCTTGATGGCCCGTAATTGTTTGGGGTTTTACCTCGATGTCTGTGGTCCACCTTGAGTTTATTCTAGTGCATGGAGTGAGGTAAGAGTTTTGCTTCATTTTTCTACAGGTAGGCATCCATATTTTTTGCAGCACCACTTGTTGAAGAGGGCATCTGCTTCCCATTTGACATTTTTGGGGACCTTATCAAAGATCAGTTGTCTGTATACTGATGATTTTATTTCTGAATTTTCAGTTCTTTTCCATTGCTCTGAGTATCTGTCATTATACCAATACCATGTGGTTTTGACCACTGTGGCTGTATAATATGTGCTAACGCCAGGTAAAGCAAGTGCTCTCATGCTGCCCTTCTTAAGGAGTTCTCTGCTAATTCCCTCTCCATATGAAGTTGGTAATCAGTTTTTCCACTTGTTTGAAGAAAGAAAATGGTATTTGTATTGGGATTGTATTAAACTTATTAAAGTGCCTTGGGCAGAACTGACATTTTTACTATATCATGTTTTCCAGTCTGCAAACATAGGATATTCCTCTATTTGTTGAGTTCACTGTTGGTTTCCTGAGATAGTGTTTTTGTAGGGTTTTTTTTCATGCAAACCTTTTGTTTTTTCAGTCAGGTACAGCCCTAGATATTTCAATTTGTGCTTGGCTAGTGTAAAGGGTACCACCTTTTTGATCCCCTCTTCTGTGGTCTTGTCTGATGTGTATAGCAGTCTGATAAACTTCTGTTTGCTGATCTTATATCCTGGAACTGCTATATTCCTTTAATGTGTTTAGTATTCCCCTTGTGGAAATTTTGGGAGTTTCCATATATAAAATCATATCAACTGTGAATAAGGAGAGTTTCACTTCTTCCTTTCCCAGGTGAATATCTTTGTGGTCGTTAACCTGGGATTTTCCATTAACCCTATTCAAAAACCTGCCATGAATAGAAATATGCCAAATTCAAATCATAGAGTGGGAAGAGTGGACAGAGCTTTAGGGGCCCTTAGTCTAAGGGATACTAGCTGGTCACTATAGACAGTTTTTCCACTTCTTTTTTTTTTTCTAACCCTAACCCTACCTTTTCTTTTTCTTTTTTTGAATTTTCTTTTTGACTCATAAATTATCTGGAAAACCGATTTGAGTCAATCTTTAAAAATTCAGTGATTTCCCACTGGACCCATTTTAAAGTTGTTTGGGTTTAAAATTGTTTTAAAAGGTGAAAAGGACCCTATCTTAGAGAAAAACAAAAAACCAAGCAAACGATAGGTACTATAAAGAAAACTGGGACGATTCAAACATTGTCCTATTGCTGTCCAAATGGCTTAAAAACATTAGAAGCAAAAAACACTTATAAAATGGAGGTACATTTCTGTTTACCTGAGAAGCCTGCGTCATGTGTTCAAATGTTCATTAAAACTTAAGCCTTGAAAACATGGTGAAAGAGCCCTCTTGGCTCTCTGCACGCCGCCATGATGGTCAGCAACAACAAGCGCCTTGCACAAGGTGCCAACAAAGGAGCAAAGAAGAAAGCGGTTGGTCCATTTTGTAAGAAAGATTGGTATGCAGAGGGCGCGCCGCGCGGGCCACCATGGCCTCGGGCGAGCTGGCCACCAAGCTGAGCCGGCGGCTGCAGCTGGAGGACGAGGGCGGCAGCGAGGCGGCCGAGCAGCCCGACCTGAACGGGGCGGCAGCGGCGTGGGCGCCAGCGCCCGACGAGGGGGCCGAGGCGCTGGGCAGCGCGGACGGCGAGCTGAGCGCCAAGCTGCCGCCGACCTCAACCAGGGCATCGGCGAGCCCCAGTCGCCCAGCCGCCGTGTCTTCAACCCCTACACCGAGCTCGAGGAGTTCTCCAGGAAGCAGATCAAGGACATGGAGAAGATGTCCAAGCAATATGATGCCGGCCGCGACGGCTTCATTGACCTCATGGAGCTGAAGCTCATGATGGAGAAGCTCAGGGCCCCGCAAATCCACCTGGGCCTGAAAAACATGACCAGGGAGGTGGACGAGGACTTTGACAGCAAGCTCAGCTTCCGGGAGTTCCTCCTGATCTTCCGCAAGGCGGCGGCAGGTGAGCTTCAGGAGGACAGCGGGCTCCTCGTGCTGGCCCGCCTCTCTGAGGTCCACATCTCCACGGAGGGCGTCAAGGGAGCCAAGAGCTTCTTCGAAGCCAAGATCCAGGCCATCAACGTGGCCAGCCGCTTTGAGGAGGAGATCAAGGCGGAGCAGGAGAAGAGGGGGCGGCCTTCAAGGAGCTGCAGTCCACCTTCAAGTAGCCAGCCACTGGGCCTGACCATCCCGCCGGGGTCTGGCACCCAGCCCAGCCGGCGAGGGCAGGCGGAATGGGCCCATCTGGGGCCGGGCCCGCTGCTCGACCCTCTGAAGGGACCACTACGGAAAACCTGATGTCTGTGAATCCATCAGCAAGCCAAGGGTCCCCAGGGACCCCTCCGCTGCTCCCTCTCGATGTTCCTGGGCCGGGGCTCCAGCGCGGCGCCCTGCCTGGCCCTTCCTGCGTCTCTAGCTTCCATGTTACACCAGCTGCCCTGCCACCTGCTCCCTCTCTGCCCTCGGAGGGCCCTGCTCAGGCTCTAGGGTACTCACTCCTGCTGGTGTTCTGCCCCTCCTCCGCCTGCCCCACCCTGTCTCCCTTCCCTTTCACCCCACCCCCACCCCAAGTCTATGCTCCCAGCCCCAGGGTCCCACGAACCCCTGCGCAGAGCTCGGGGGAGAGGAGACCAGGAAGCATTGGACGTGAAAACAACCGGGACTCCAGGGCAGATTATGCCCAGAGTTTTCCTGCAGCCCAGCCACCCTTACTTCCGGGGGTGGGGAGGTGCTGTGCACCATGCTGAAGAGACCCAGGCCCCTGACACCCCAAGCTGACACCAGAGTCCTGACCGCAGGGCCCGCAGGAAAGGAGAGGGGGCAGCTGTGTGAATCTACCTCTCAGGCCCGCCCGGACAACCTGAGAGTGCCGCAGGCCTCCCCAGAGAGAGGAGGGTGGGAGGAAGGATTGACTTCTTGGCAAGAAGGACAGTCACCCACCCACCGCCTGGTCTCCAGGAAGCTTCCAGAAAGTGCTTTTATGTGTCTTGCATGCCTTGGGCAGAGGGTGGGGAACAAAGGGGCCTCCCACTAGCCCTTCCACACCATCCAGCCCCAAGTGACATCCACCCACCTCACCACGGGATGGGCCCTGACCTGGGCCCCAGTCCTGTTTAGGTGTGGGGACTCCGCCCTCCTGGTACTCCTCGCTGGGGGGTGTGGCTAACCCCGTGCTGCGCCCCGCCCCACCCCACCCCCGTGTGCGCGCTCACGTTTGTCTGTGTGGTGTGCGTCTGTGTCCTTGCCGTGTCGTGAAACCGTGACCGTCACCCAGTCCGAACCACAGCTCGGCCCGAGGCCCAGAGTTATGCAGCTGTCTCAGTGTGTGTCCCAGCAGCATCGCGGCTCTGGAACTCGGTCGCCTCTGTATTTTAGTAAGATGCCCCGGGGTCTTCCACGCTCCCCTCCGGCTGACAGAGGTGTTATTTTTTTGGCCATAGAACCTACAGAGATGAGGTCCCCACGATGATGACGCCAGGGCCCTGCAGGGCATTTGCCTTAGGGGATATGTTTATACAGAAGAATATAAAGATTTCTTTGAGCATTTTTTGGGTTCCCCCCCTCCCACCCCCTTCCATACACACACAAGCACACAAAGCTACTTCTTCCTCATCTGGTGGTACGATTATTTTTTTTAACTAAAATGAGATAAAATTCTGAAAAAAAAAAAAAAAAGATTGGTATGATGTAAAAACACCAGCAATGTTCAACATAAGAAGCACTGGGAAAACACTAGTCACGAGGACTCAAGGAACCAAAATGGCATCTGATGGCCTCAAGGGTGAAGTTTTTGAAGTAAGTCTTGCTGATCTGCAAACCGATGAGGTTGCCTTTAAAAATTTAGAAAATTTTTAGAAATTTTAATTTAAGTTAGAAATTTTAAGTTAATTACTGAGGATGTTCAGGACAAAAACTGCCTGAACTATTTCCATGACATGGATCTTACATGGGACAAGATGTGCTCCATGGTCCAAAGATGGCAGACCATGATTGAAGCTCATGTTGATGTCAAGACCACTGATGGGTATCTACTTCATCTGTTCTGTGTTGGTTTTACTAAAACTAAAAATGCAATAGTCAGATTCAGAAGACCTCTTAAGCTCAGCACCAGCACGTCCACCAAATCCAAAAGAAAATGATGGAAATCATGACCCGGGAAGTGCAGGCAAATGACTTGAAAAAAGTGGTCACTACATTGATGCTAGACAGCATAGGAAAAGATATAGAAAAGGCTCACCAGTCTATTTATCCTCTCCATGATGGATTTGTCAGCAAAGTAAAGACTCTGAAGAAGTCCAAGTGTGTATTGGAAACACTCATGGAGCTTCATGGTGAAGGCGGAAGTTCTGGAAAGACAACTGGATATGAGACAGATGCAGAAGTGGAAAGAGCAGATGGCTATGAGCCACTAGTCCAAGAATCTGCTTAACATTCAGATTTAATGCGGACAAGTAAAAGTCTTATTGTGAAAAAGAAAAAGTGAATAGAAAATACACATGGATTAAACTTCTGGGGCATCAACACTGACGGATGACCAGGGATATGAATAGCCTTGATATCATGCAAAATGCACTGGAAAGCGAATTATTGCAGATGCAGTAAGGTTAAAATTTAACATCTTATCACTTGATCTCCTGTTTGATCTGTTTTCAGATTGTTCTATTTTAAAATAGTTTCTGCTTTCTTTGCTATTGGGACTTTTCTCTGTTTTACTTCATTATTCTTGTTAGGTTTAAAAGCATGTTTTTCTGTATATGACACCCAGGATAGATGAATCTATTGAGACAGTAAGTGGATTAATGGTCCCTTGGAGTATGGCAGGAGCAGTTTAAGGGAAAATGGGTTGCTATTAACAATGAATACAAGAACAAAGAATGTTCTAAAACCATGGTGGGGATTGTATGACTCTTCTTGATGTGACTGAGTTATGTGAATTATATGCTAATAAAACTGGTTTTAAAAAATTAAGGAATTTCACATAATAATCAAGATGCCCAGTTTCTTAGTCCAATGGACTAAAGAACCATGTGAGTGACACGCTCCATGACCCTGGAGACCAGAAAAGCTAGATGGTGCAAGGTCACCACTGCCAACGGCTTTGAAAAGGATCATGCAAGGTCTGGGATGGAGTGGGAGAAATGTGGGATCCAACTCAAATGATACAAAAGACCAAGTGTATTCGTCAAAGGGGGACTGGGGGAATCTCCCAATACTGTGATCCTTAATCACCCTTCACACCTGGAAATGGGCTCACACACCCTCCCCCATCACCCCTGGCTCAATTTTCAGGTCATCAACAGACAGGTCTTTAAAGAGAAGCCTAGCCCTAGAGAGGTATACATATCTCAGAATAATCAGCCATTTGAGAGCAAGGGGCGGCATGTACCTAAGGATGAAGTGCAGAAGGGCTAGGAAATAATAAAGAATGGAAACAGGAAACAGGAAGCAGGAGGAAGGGGGATAAGCGATGGAACATGGTGGTGAGGATTGAAAAAAAAAAAGAAAATATATGCATTTTTGATAAGAAAACTGATCGGCTCAAGAAATTGTTGATTCGGTTAACATTAAAAGTTTTTAACTGGTACAGATAAGAGCTCACAACACAGGGAATTCAGGATAGATAAGCCCCTCAGAAGCAATATTGAGAGTAGCCATACCAGGAGGGGAAGGGGAAGGTGGGGGAGAAAGGGGAAGCGATCACAATGATCTTCATATACCCTCCTTCTTGGGGGGATGCACAACAGAAAGTGAGTGAAGGGAGACAGTGGTCGGTGTTAACACATGAAACAGGGCTGAGCCCTGGTGGCGTAGTGGTTGTGCGTGGGACTGCAGCCCACTGGGATGGAAGTTCAATTCCAGCAGTGGGCTGGGCCTCCTACTCCCACCACTGGAGAGCAGTGATGTCCACCCCCCCCCCCAAAAAAAAACATGAAACAAATTTTTTTAATTATCAAGGATTCATTAGGGAGGCAGGGGTTAGGTGGGGGGGATGAGCTGATATGAAGGACTCAAGTAGAAAGGAAATGTTTTGAAAATGATGGCAACATATGTGCAAATGTGCTGGACTCAATGGATGGATGGATGGATTGTGATAAGAGCTGTCAGAACTCTTATCTCAATAAATAACTCAATAAATAAAGAACTCAATAAAATGATTAAAGTTTTTTTCTTTACATTTTTCCAGTTTGCTTTGAGAAAAGTTGGGAAATAATTGCAGCACTGGCTTCCAAGGCCTGCGGGACTCACATGCAGGCATTCAATGGCAGCTCTTTTTTGTTGTTGTTAAAGTCATATTATTGGGGGTTCTTACAGCTCTTATAATAAAACATCATTGTATTGAGCATATTTGTACATAGGTTGCTATCATAATTTCTAAAACATTTTCTACTTGAGCCCTTGGTATAAGCTCCTCTTTTTTCCCCTCCCACACCCTCCCTTGTGTATCCTTGATCAATTATATATTGCTGTTATTTCATATGAGTGAAGGAAGACAACGGGCAGCTGTCATTTTTTTCTTATTTTATTTATTTATTTGTCATTTTTAGCAGAACTGCTGGCTAGTTCACCTGTGGCCCACTTTCCTGAGATCAAGCCCACCCTTCATAGGGTTTCCGAGGCTTTGTAAATCATTACTGGAGCAGCTGGTGTATTTGGACCCAGCCCAAGGCTTATCCAACAGAACCAGCAGGCCTTCTAAGGCAATGGCATAGTGTGACCCATAACTGAGGTCGCTTGGGCACCACATGGTCCAGCAGATGGCGCTCAAAAGATTCCCACTTCATGAAACACTCACAGTCCCCTATCCCAAAGCACAATCAACACACTAGAAGAACAAACAACACTGTAACTTCAATTTCACACGTACATTTGAGTTCTATGAGTCCCTGGGTGATGTGAATTGTTTGCTCCCAGCTCCTGGCCTAAAGGTTGGCAATAAGATCCCATTGAGACACGTGGGGGAAGAAAGCCCTCTCTCCCTGAAACAAATAACCAAGCAAAAACCAGCCTATTGCTCTTGACTCCTGGCGAATCTGCGAGTGACCAAATAGAACTGCTCCATGGGATTTCCATTCCTGAAATCTTCATGGAAGCAGATGCCCAGACTTTTTTAATGGTACTGAAGAATAGGTTCAAAACTGCCACTTCCAGCCTACTAACCATTTGAGTAGAGACCCACTGTCCATTTGCTACCTTAAATCTATAAGTATATGTACATAGATTTCCCCGTCATATAAAATATATTTGCATATGTACATGTCTGTATTTTGACCTCTATAAATGTCCTTTGCCTCCTATTTCTTTCCTCTAATTCCTGTTACTTCCCTTATGTCCTACTATCATGCTCAGCCTTCACTTGGGTTTCAGTAATTCCTCTCAGTTACAGTGCCCTTGATCAAGCCCTACAGGGCCTTGTATGCCCTCCTTGACATCAATTTTAGGTCACTTGTTGTTCCCTTGTTAACACCACTTCCATTCTCCCACCACTTCCGTCAATGTTCCCCCACCCTTCAAACATCAGGCCCATTGTTTTCTCCTCCAGATTATTTATCCCACCTATTTTATCTAGATAGACATACAGATATAAAAATATGCATAAAAACAAGACAGAGAAAAACAAAGCAACAAGACAAAACAAAACAAAACAGCAACAAACAACAAAAAGAGAAAAGTCTATAAATAGTTCAGGGTCTGTTTATCAACATTTAGGAGTATTTTCCTGTCCAGTCTGATGGGGTGCCACACCCTGGACCCCAAATCTAACTTTTATATTTCCTGGGGACTTCGTTGTTCTGTTCCCTTTGCTGTTCTGTGGCACACCTTTAGTATTTCACCTCAGTGTGGTGGGGTCAGAAAGGGCACAGTTTTCACGCTGTGTTTCTAGTTGCCCCCAGTAGTGCTATGGATCAGTGAGGGATGTCATGTCTCATAATGGGACCAGTTCTATGGTTATCTCTGTGCATTGGCTGCTCTGGGAAGGAACATAGTCCTCAGGACTTGGTGGGCCAGGATGTGCTCCACTCTCCCTCCCTTCCCCTTTGTTTGCTCCTGCTTGCTCTGATCAGACAAACTTCTGTGCTGTCTTCTGAAGTGAATTCTTCTGAAAGACGGGGGGGCTGTCCACAAAGAGTGGGACAGCGCCCCCAGACCGCTCTACTGGTTCCTGCTTCATGCTGGTAGATTGCATTCATGTCTTGGAACACTGGTTTGAAGTTTGGTCCCTCTTTTCTTGTGGAGATATAAGGGTGGGTTATATCTCCCCTTGAGTGGGTTAATGTCCTGATCTCCCACTACCCATGTATTCTTGTTTTTCTTCCCCCTCCTTTTTAGTTGGACACCATATGTATCCCTGGGTTGGGTCTGGCCCCTGCCATACTACCTGGACCTTACCCTAGGAATGTATGGATACTGTAGCTTTTCCCCTATATACTACCTCAATGCAAGAACACTCCCATTAACCTGACATTCCATGATGCTCATCTTTCTGACATAATCGCTGAAGACAAAGAGGGTACATAACCAAATGTAGTGAAGGAAGCTGATGGTGCCTGGCTATCAAAAGATATACTATCTGGGGTCTTAAAAACTTGAAGACAAATAAGCGGGCATCTATGTGAGAAGTGACAAAGTCCTCATGGAAGAAGCACATCAGCCTGCATGATCATGAGAGGTTGATAGGATCAGGTATCAGACATCAAAGACCCAGAACAACAAAAAAAATCATATTGTTGAGATTGAGGGGGAATGTGGAGTGGAGGCTAAAAGCCCATCTGTAGGTAATTAAACACCCCTTTACAGAAGGATCACAAGAAATGAACCAAAGAGGGTGCAATGTAGTACCACTGACACATACAACTTTCTTCTAGTTCTTTAATGATGCCCCCCCCCCCCACTATCATGACCCAATTCTCCCTTACAAGTCTGGTTAGATCAGAGCATTGTACACAGGTGCAGGTAAGAGCTGGAAACATGGGGAATCCTGGATAGATAAATCCCTTGGGACCAATACCGAGAGTAACCATACTAGGAGAGTAAGGGGAAGGTGGTAGAGGGTGGGGTGGGTGGAGAGAAAGGGGAAATGGATCACAATGATCTACAAATAATCCTCTCCCAGGAGTGAGCAACAGAAAAGTGGATGAAAGGTAACATTGGTCAGTGTAAGATATGAAAAAAAATTGATAAATTATCAAGGGTTCATGAGGGAAGCAGAGGGAGTAGGGAGGGAGGGGAAAATGAGAAGCTGATACCAGGGGTTCAAGTAGTAGGAAAATGTTTTGAGACTGATGATGGCAACAAATGTACAAATGTGTTTGACACAATGGATGGATGGATGG
>PVJH01040511.1:0-15636 GCA_004026705.1 Nesogale talazaci
ACAAACAAATATTGATTGAGTGAAATAAATGAGGTGAATCATTAGCTGTCTTCTCAGGGGTTTTCAATTATATGAAACAGCCACTCTCAAGTGCAGACAGCGGGGCTCACAACTCAGAAAGTGCCATTTTGGAGCAGTGTTTTTCTTACACAATTAAAACTATTAGGACATTCACTAAGCAATGAAATACTGAAGATAGAGAATGCTCCAGAGATCAGCAGATGCAAACCATATGTAACTACACAAGAACTCACACTATCAGCAAATGCATGGCCCCACCGCTTTTACTGCGGAGCGAAGCAAGCAAGTCCCATTTCCCAAGTCTCTTTATTTTGGATTTTCTCCCAAAATAAGAATACTTTTTTTTCCCTGTGAAATTCAACAACATAGACTACAAAGCCAAAATTTCTTTGGCATGTTAGGTTATTTGAGGAGAATCACTCTCCCTTAGTAGACTGTCTCCTTTCCCCCCAAAAGGATATTATATCGAATATTGCCTCCAGCAAAATGGGGCAGGGGGCAATGTTCCTGCTGCACCAACTTGAGTAAGCATTGAAAGGGTGAATGAACCAGATTATCTGTTACTTTTTTTTTTCTTGAGCAGATTCTCCAGGGAATAATGCATGGTAAAGATTTAATAGGATCTGAATGAATCTCCCAGGTCTTCTTGTATTTCATTGTATTCTGGCCATGAGTCATGCAAACAAAGTTTCTCAGATCAACTCATTTCTCGGCTGTGTTTGCCAGATTGAGGCCTTTACTCTTACTTGACAAACTTGTGTGCCCTGATCTGTCTAAGGTACAAGGTCATATGTAGATTGCTGTTTTGCTTACAATTCCAAACATGTATGCTTTTCTCAACTGCAGCATCATCTTGGCCTTTTGGCATATATGACAGAGATATTGCAAACAGCTTTGTCAGCGTTTCTGTTTGAGACTAAGAAATTGCTAAATGAACGTAGAAGGCCAAGGGTTTTCCATTAGAATTGCTCCTTGTATTCATACTAGCCAAAAGACTTACTTCCTGGGTTATTTTTTACTAGTCTTAATAAATGACAACTTTACATGTAACGAAAACAGTTTATCAAAATCGTTCAGGAGAAACTAAGCTAGTCACTATGTTAACCATGAAGAGTCTATGTAATTTAATTTGCTGAAAAAGTACTACTTTTAAAATAACTCTGAAATAGTATGCCTATACACCGATCAGAGAGCCTTATGCTCAATGGTTCTAAAAGAACACATAATCTCCCAACCAAAACTCAAGAATGCACACTCAAGAGTCATCCATTCGACTCTCTTGGATTTGAACTACTGACCTTTTGGATCACAGTCCATCTCACAGCTACGCTGTCACCAAATCTCTCCCCAAAGTACACATAATAAGGTAGGTAACTCAGTCTTAAGTTGCCAATTATGCATTTTTTTAATCAAGTTTCTTTTCAGTCCTTGGCAATCCTGGTTGTGTGCTATAACCCATCTGAATTTTAAATTTTGCCTTTTCAAAACCAGCAGTTCTACTCCTTTGGAGAAAGATGGTGCTTTGAAAATGAAATAAAGAGAGTCATTTATAGTAGGTACACAAAAGATGAAATGCTTAAGTAATTTAACCATAGGTAAAAAGATTTGTACAAAGAAAATGATGGAAAACTGATGCAAGAAAGGGAAGACTAGCGCTCCATATGGGGGAGAAGAAGAATGAGAAGGGCGTGGGTAAAGTTTGGGGGTAGGGGTTAATGAGTAGTTTGGACTCTTGAATGCAGAGTTAATGATTTTCAAGGGAAACTCATCTGATTCCCAATAAAAATGCATTGATTAACAATTCAAAATAGAAAAAAGAAGAGAAAATGGAGAGAAATCAAATTCTTACGAATTCCAGTCTTTTTGAAGCCATGAGCCTGGGGTGAACTCCTCTAAAACTATCGCCCTGAGATAATCACCTTAAGTCTTTAACAAAAAATACCCCTGACCCTTTTTAAAGTCAAAGCATTGTTTAGTGTAACTGGTAAAGAATGTCTGCCTTGAGCACTGGGCTTTTTTTTTTTTTCTTCTAAAGATAGGGCTCTATGAGATTAAATGGATAGAGCGGTTTCTTCAAAGGCTAGTAAGGATGGTAGGGTCGCCTTCACCCTGCAGCTTGGCGGCTGCCTCTACACACCGGCCGAGGGAGCTGGGGCTAAGGAAAGAAGCAACAAACTTTCTAGTGCCCGGGGCTCCCACCCCTGGCAGTCTTATGGATCGTCTCCCTGGGCGCATTGGCCATGGCCGCCAAATTCCTGCGTGCGGTCATCCTCGGCCGCCTGGCTCGGGAAAGGACACCGTGGACCAGAGGATGGCCAAGAACTCTGGCCTCTAGCATCTCGCGAGCGGCCACTTCTTGCGGGAGCACATCAATGCAAACCCCAAGGTGGATGATATGGCAAAGCAGTACTTACATAGGGAAACGTCTTTTGGTTCCAGACGTGATCATACACCTAATGGTGTCAGAGCTGGAGAACAGGTGCAGCCAACACCGGCTACTTGGTGGTTTCCCCATGACTTTAGTACAGGCTGAGGCCCTGGACAGAATCTGTGAGATGATACTAGTGATCACTCTGAACATTCCATTTGAAATCCTTAAAGACCGTCTCAACCAGCATTGGGTTCACCCTCCTAGTGGAAGGGCATCTAACCTGGTCTTCCATCTGCCTGATGTGCATGGCATTGATGAGATCACTGGTGAACCTTTCCTCCAGAAGGAAAATGATCAACCTGCAGCAGTGGCTGCCAGGGTAAGACAGTACAAGGATATGGCTAAGCCAGTCAGGAGTGCTTCACCACCTCTCTGGGATGGAGATGAACAAAATCTGGCCCTAAGTGTACACACTCTTCTCCAACAAGATCGCACCTATTGAATGTAAAGAAGCCTACTGAGGCTGCCCATTGGAGAACCAGGGCAATGTGATTAGTCCTTTCATTGCGTGTGAAGTGTTGGTGCCATGTCCTACTTAGAAGTTAGCTCCTACAGCTTACGCTGTCTTCCCTAGTTTATGCAGTGAGCTGGTATATGCGAACCAAAGAGAAGCTCTCCTTGGCCCTTCTGAAGGAAGCACACCTGTCCACGTAGAAGATGCCTCTGCATGGGGTCAAGTCCTTAGTGAAGAATTAGATATAGATGGAATTTCAAACTGTGTATACTCTAAATGCTCGTCAATTTTGCCAGCCATGTCGTCGCCCTAGTAGCATCCTCAGTGGTGTTGGCCACTGGCTCTCTCCTTCAGAGACTGAGGAACTACAGCACCACAGGCCTGAGAATGCCAAAAGCTTATTCCAGGCTATGTCCCTTGTTTGTGCTCTGCCGGTCACAGTGGGACTGAAGTCGAACACTCGGCAAGGTCTCTTCTCTGCTTTGGAGTGACATTTTTTGGGGATTTGAGACACACCTTTTTGCTGTATCCATGCTGCATGGAATCTCCCCTTTAAAGACCGTCTGGGATGAAATGATTTGACTTTTACTAATGTTATCAGACAGCATTATTTGTACATCTCTTTCACCTTGTCTGAGATGAAACCCACGGTTGTTGGTTTGGTCCCTCTCAACTCCCCTTTTTCGAAGAGCTGAGAGCAGGGAGACTAGAGAGCTCTCTCTTCCTGCTCCAAGAACTGCACTATGCAGAGATTCTAAAACAGCTGCTCAGATTCTCATGGATTGACATGGCTCGTTTTATTGTGTGTGGGGGGAAAAAAAAGCCTCCAATGTCTCATAGAAAATCCTGCCCCCAAACCCATAGATATTAAACGATCATAACTCATACATGAAATAACAAGATCCTATGAAATTAACTGGACCAACAGACTGCTTTACCTTCTTACTCAAGACCACCAATATTGTGTTTTGAAAAGGTTGCTAAATATGGATGCTGACAGTGTTTTTCTCCTTCAAGGGACCCAAGCATGTTTTAAGTCATCAGTAAAGGGAAGGGAACCTGTGAAGGTGGATGAAAATGTTGCATGAGCTATGTCTGATCAAGTCTGATGGCTCTATGACAAGGGGAAACAAACATATATATTCTCTTCCAGAGATGCATTCTATGGGGTGACCATAAAGTTGAGAAATAGAGATAATGCTATTTTGTTCCACATGATAATGTCATATGCCAATAAACAATTTATCGAGTTGTCTGTTAAAAAAAGAAATGTTAGGGTTAGTGCTTTTATCTAAATTAGGGGTGAACATTTTGACAAAAGTGGGTGAGAACGGTTGAACAGCTCAGAAAATGTAATCAATGCTACTACATTGTACATGTAAAAATGGTTGAATTTGTGTCTGTTCTGCTGTGCATATTTGGATGAGAACCACAACACATAAAATGGATTGTAAAAAAATAAATATGAAGGACAGAAAAATTAAGGGTCTTATTGCAAATCAAATGTAAGGAAGAAGTTGTATAAGACTCAATTTTCTAATTCAAGCACTTAAGACATAATTTTTTTTTAAAAATCTGTCTTCGATTCATATAGCATGTTGTCACTTAATTGCTTGATCCCTCAGCAATTATACTACATTGTTGAGTTCTTTTCAAATGGAGCAGGCATAATTACTAAACTATGTAAGCTTAGGAAAAATTTAAAATTATATTTAGGAAGTCACAGATTCATATTAAAAGATATATTTGAATGTCATTTATCACGTTGCCATTTAATTGGTTGGATTGTTAGCAACCCATCCCAGATGATAGGAATCAATATTCAAATAGAAGTTGAAAAAGTAAATAGTACATTAAGAGTATTATTTTGCAGAATATGCTGTATTAATATTTAAGGATCCCAATTTTTTGGGGGTGGGCATCACTGCCCTCTGGTGGGAGTAGGAGGCCTAGCCTTCCTCCTGGAGAGCTGCTGCTGGATTTGAACTGCCAACCCAGTGGACCGCAGTCCCGCACACAACCACTACACCACGGGGGCTCAGCCCTAAGGATGCCAATTTTAAAATATTCTGTTAGTCTATTTATTATTACTTTCACCAGTCTATTCCTTTGCAGTGCCATTTTCTCAAAATTTCTACCTCTGGCAAGCATTTTCCCTCATTTCCCTATTTTTTGGTCTTGTCTTTGATCTACAAGTGTTGTTTGGTGTCTTATAGTCAATTATAGTCAATAGTTTAATTGGTATATAAATCAAATATCATGCATTTTAATTGTTCATAGAAGAGCTGTACAATAATCATTGCAATCAGTTTCAGAACATTTGCTTCTTTCTTGTACTCACTGCTGTTTGCTGCCATTTCCCTGCAACTGTCCCTGCCAGGCCACTGAGCAATTATTTATCCAGTTACCATCTCTATAGATTTATCTCTCCTGGATTTCATATACAGAAAACCAAACAAAATCAGACAAGACACAAGCAACAATGACTGAATAAACCAACCACAATGACAAAATAAAACAGAAAAGCCTCAATTGAAAAGAAAGTGGAAAATATTAAAAATTGAAACAACTTTCACATGGTCCAAAGGATGGTTGAATGATAAAGCGATCCATGTTAGGCTAACTACATCTGTCATAATTGATTTTACAATGTCTTCTGTCTGATAGCTATGGTCAGAGGTCATTCACCTGAAGCTTAATCTATGTAAGGGCCCTGGAAATGGATTTTGGGCTTCATGGTGACTCCAAGTGACAGACTAAAATCTTATCTGCAGGTGTGTTGGTCTCAGTAGACTAGAGAAACAGATTCATAGACACTCATATGTGTATAAGAAAGAGTTTTATATAATTACTGTACATTAAGAACACATCCCAGTCCAGTCCAGATCAAGTCCATAAGTCTGATATTAGCCTGTGTATCTGAGAATCACAATCTATAAAGTCTTCTTCAGACTCATGGAACACATGCACTCAATGCAGAAAGATCATGGCCAGTGAGTCAGAAGTCTTGTGGATCCAGTGGCTTTGTTAGCATCTCAGCACTGGCAGTGGTCTCCACATAGCCCCTTCAGTTCCAGGCTCTAGCTTGTCTACATGTGTCTTGTCCACAGGAATGCCCTGCAGTGAGTCGGTATGTGCCCTGCCTCCAGCAAGCTCCTTAGTATTTCCAAATGAGGTTGCCGAGCTGTGACCTGATTGACAGGCAAAACTCTGCCCCTTCAATCTTAATTTTCAAATTGACAGCAGATTATGTAACTATCACAGTAGGGTTTTCTAGACTATGGTTTTCTTTTTTCCTTTCCTTACCTTTTTATTGTGAATTAGTTGAAAATTTACAGAGCAGATCTTCAATTTTTCCTTAAACAATTCATATACATTTTGTTTCAGCTGATCCATAACAATCTCATCAGTGTACCATTGTTTATCCCACTTTCTTCTTGTTTCTTGTCTTTATTTCTGCTTCTTTTTTTACCTTCTTAACTTTGTCCTTGAGTAAATCCTGCCCTTTGATCTTAGATAGTTGATTATTCTAACATTGCCATTAGTTCATGGCCAGAGCTGACAGATGATAAGGATTATCAGGGAGTCTCACCAGTCTCTGTTTGACTGATGTCTATTTCACATTTTTCTCCTATTCTATGTAAGACTGTCTAATGTGATCCTTTGAGTCCCATTGGTAGTGATAACTAGGAATAATCTAATTCTGGCCTCCTGATTGTGAACACTGATGTTTCCATGGTCCATTAGGGTTCACATTCACAGTAATTTAACCTCTTTGGAAATAAAATGATCATTTATAATCATTAGTCTGCTCATTAAAGTAAAAGGAGAGATCCAAAGAAGTTAATCAAATTAGGATTAAATTGATGGAATTGGACTTAAGTATTCTGGTTTTGATTTTTAAGAGTCCTATAATGGGTACTATGACAGTCTAAGAAGTTCACTGCCAACGCCAGTTCCACTGCAATTTCAGGTACAATTGAGAATTTGGGGAGCGTGGTGGAGCTTCCAATATAGCAAAGTTGTGGGTAAAAATATTGACGTTCTTTTGCTAGTGAATGGATTTCTCTAAAATTGATCGCATGGGATTCAGTTTTAGCAAACTGACCTGGGCCACTTAATAAGACTTTTCCCCCCTTATATTAGTGCTTGTTCTCTTTCTTACAGTCAGTTCGTGACCATCATAAGATATTAATCAATATACATGATAGCAGGTCATTCCCAGTTGCTAACCTAAGCTTTCTCCTCTCTATGCATTGTGCTTTTATGAAGTTCTACTTAGCTTCCACAAGAACTTTAGAAGCTTCTCAGTAGTTCCTGCACTGTCACAGTCACAGAAGCCACCACAGCTGGGGCCACCCCACCACCCTCTGTAGTTGGTCTTTAAGCGTCACTAAGGGGCCAGCTGCATTTCCGTTAGTGGTAACACATCTTACTGATTTTTATGCAGAAAAAGAACTATTGGTTTCTGAACTTTCTACGCTTTAGTTGAATTGCATAAAAAAGGAGTTATATGCAGGGTATTTTATTTGACTCAATTCACTTAGAATCAACCATGTGACCAATAATAGAGTTGATATTTAAAAGATATGGTTCTGGCCCCCTGGGGAAAAGTGGACAAAGCAGAACACCATTAGACATTTTCCTTCCTAATTGGAGCTCCCTCCGGAACATTCACTCTATTGAAGATTGCTTGGCTGAGGTTCTTTCATAAGGGACTAGCCTTCAGATGCATTCTTCTTCACCCACCAGATGTGTGTTTCTCTTGCAAACATTCCCAAATAATACTTAATGTGGTGGTGTAACTTTATTAGAGCCGAGAATCCTTTTTCTATGCTAAGGATCGGATTCTCTATGTGATTATGAAATAACCGAGTCACAGGAGGGTGATAAATGTTCGTTTCTGTGGAGAGTGAGAGTCTTGCCAAGGAGGCAAATGAGGACCCATAATGTGAAATGGGCAGCAGTTTTGCTTAAAAATAAGTAAAAAACACTAGACAAAATAATTTCCCTTCCAGCCCTGACATTTGTAAAACTGTCAGCTGTATTCTCCATATACTGGTCTTGAGCTCATTAATCTTTAAACACATTAATTATCACTGCTTTGACTGACTCTCTGGGATATTTACATGCTGTAAACAGTCCTGATATTTTGTGCAAACGCATCCTGTGAAGGACCCCTTGGGTTCTAGTGCATTGCTTTTCTTTACAGACATTTTTTTTTCTACAAAACCATAAACATGACCCTTTCCTTAAGTCATTCTCTTGTGTGTGACAAAAATAAAGATACATACCTCATGGGGAAAATATATTAAAGTGCCTTCCCTCCATTTAGCATTGTTAAACTATAATGAGTAAGCTATGGACCTCTTCTGAGTACTACCAAGAAAGTCTAATTGTCTCTCAGGAAGGAAAACCCTTTGGACTTATTTATTCCTCTAATTAATATTGCATATGCAAGGCATATGTCCACTTTTTGCCACCATTGCAGCCTCTTGAGTTCCCATTAACTTTTCAAAAACCTACCCTTCCACCTCTGATCCTGTTAAGGAGGATCGTCTCATCTCAAGATATCTCAAGATCTCAGCATTATGGGCAAGCAACCTTTGGAAAGTAGAAGTGTGGAGGATGCTAACATGGTCTGTATTTGTTAACAGGAACTTCCTTCTGGTGAATGAGGGAAGCCTAATCCCATGGAAGTATGGTTTCAATTTTTCATTGAAATTACAATCAAACAAGTTGCCAATACACATTTTTCTTCGTCAGATGTTTCCCTTATGGTAGATTTGGAGTACCCTGGGGCCAGTTTATATGCCGTGTCCTCTGCCAGGGTTGCTACAGATACTTCTCTTTGTTTTCAAATTAACTCGGTCTTTTTCTGCAAGGGGATGGGGGTGCATTTGATATACAGTAGTACCTCACGGGTACTACTTTTTGCGGGATGCTCTGTGATGGAAAAGATGACACATAACTGGCTTTTCTTCAGCTCTCTTGGTCTGATTAAAAAAAAAAACCCACAAGAGCCAAGAGCCTGCAATTTCCTGGTTTTCTAACACTTATTAAAATTATATTTATCAAGGTTGACTGTTGGCTGATGATTGAATTGGTTCTCCTGGAAGGCATGGCTTCTAGAGTTTTGCTCTGGGAGTGAGGGATCTTGTGAACACTCTTCGACAAAGTAGTCTTGGGAATGACTGTACTGTTTTCAGATTCAATGCCTTGGGGCGGCGGGGGGGGGGGGAGCTAAACCCAAGTTGGAAATCATTCACCTTGTTTGCTTTGAGCAGTCAGTGTGAGAGGGAACTAGGACAGGATAATAAAGACCAGTTATTTTGAACTTTGGTCCCACTACTCTGTCCCTAGTGGATGGAAATCTACATCAAAGAAGCTGTGATGGCATGGGGAACTGACCGCATTTTTACTTTCAGTCCATTATCAAGCAAAAATGTTATCGCATTGATTTGACCCAAAGCTCTGAACATGTGAATCTGTTGACAGCTGCCAAAGGTTAGCATCTGGACCAAATCAGTTCTTTCCATATCTTTACATCCATTGCGTTCCATGGTAACTGCTGGAGCAGAAAACTACATCTAAACCCATGGCCATTGAGTTGATTCCAATTCATAATACATGACAGAATACAACTTCTCCTTAGGGTCTCCAAGGCTTGAATGATTTATGGAAGCAGAAAGTCTCATCTTTCTCCTTCAGATCATCTAGTGGCTTTGAACTGCTGACTTTCTGGTTAGCAGCCCAATGCATAACCCATGATACTGCCAGGACCTCTGCTAGAAAGGAGGTGGCTCGTAGAACAGAAGCAGTTTAATGTTTACTAATATTATTAAAGGAAGATGATTCTCTTATGTATCTAATAAATACATGTACTTAAGGAGAACCGTATATAAATGAATATGACTTTTTATAAAGAGTACATTGAAAAGAGTAAAAAGTACTGGGTGCTAAAATGATGCATGAACTGATGTAAACATCACAGAGTTCAATATTGCTTCTCAATTACAGATATTGCACCCACTTTCTCACTCCATTTCTTTGAGGATGATTCCCCCACCTCCACCCACCTACTTTACCCAGCATAATAATACCCTTTTCCAAGGGCTGGTCACTCTTACATATCCAAAGTATGTGAGACAAAATACCACCATCCTTATTTACAAGAAACCTTCAAACTGTCATTCCTCAAAGATAGATTTGTTTATTCTGCTGGCAGCCCATGGCACTTTAAATATTCTTTAACACTGTAATTCAAATGTATCTTCTTTAGTCTTCACCATTCAGTGTGAACTTTCACACACATATAAAACCAAAAATCCACTGCCATTGAGCCAGCGTTGACTGAGAGCAACTGTATTGGGCGGGATAAAACTCACCCTATGGATTTCTGAGACTGTAAATCTTTACAAGGGTAGAAAGCCTCATTTTTTCTCTCTAGAGAAGCCGTTGGTGGTTTTGAACGACTGACTTCAAGGTTAGCCCAAAATGTAAGCACTCTATCACCAGGACTCCTCCCACACGCTTATAGAGTGGTTGAAAATAAAATGACTTGGGTAAGGCACCCCTCATGCCTTAAAGTAACAGTGTAGTTTTTCAATACTTTAAAGAGATCTTGTGCAGCAGATTTGCCCGAGGCAATAATGCATCGCTTTATTGTTGACTGCATCCATGAGTGTTGATTGTGAAAGCAGGTAAAATTCATTACTTGATTTCATGCTTTTCTCCATTTACTATGATTATTTCTAGATCCCATTGTGGGAATTTTAGTTTTCTGTAGATTGAGTCGTAGTCCATTTGGAAGGGTGTAACCTTTGATATTCATCAGTCAGTACTTCAAGTCCTTTTTACTCTCAAAAAGCAGGGCTGTGTGACCTGCATGTCACTAGATGCTAATAAACCTTCCTTCCAATCCTGATACGCATTTTTCTTTATTTAGTCCAGTTTCTTGAATTATCTGCTCAGAATGCTGATTAAGTGTGATAAAATTAAACCTTTTCTTAATTCCACACCTTAAAGTATCCCCTTGTTCTGTTTGAATGACAGACTCTTGGTCTATGCACAAGTTCTACATGAGCCCAACGAAGTGTTCTGGAATTCCTATTCTTTGTAATGTTATCCAGAGTTTGTTGTGATCCGCACCAATACCTTTGAATAGTCAATAAAATACAAGCACACAACTTTCTATTAGTCTCTGTTGTCAGTAAAGATTGAATCTCAGAAACAGAGCATATATTGGAGAGATACTGTGTCTGCATAACACTTATTTTGTGGGTTAGATAATGTTAAGCTATATTTAAATGGATTTTTTGGATTATAACTAAGTTCCTATCACATATTACTGTATCAATGGCAGGAGTGAATCTGAGAGGCACAGATTTGATCCCTCCAAACAGTGGCAGTACAAGCTAGGTTGAGACCACACTTTATTAAGCAATTTATCTACAGAAATCAACTCCAGAAATTACTTGAGGGCCAATGAAGCATAGAGAGAAACCCTGGAGGTGCTTATATAGCTGTTACCTAATGCTTACTTGTAGTGAAAACAATGTGCCTTTTAGCAGGGGCATATAAACATGATTCATGGTCTGTTTTCATACTAGTTAGTGGGTTTTAGTAGTTGTTACAAGGAAGTTAGAGGCTGGGGTATTTTTCTTGATGGCTGTCATTGTTTGATAAGGTACTCTGGTTCTTCCCACAGAGCTCTTTCTGGAAAAGGTCTATTTTGTACTTTTAAGGACTTTCTCAGATATCATGGAAAAAACTAGAACAATGAAAAAGATCTGATCCTTCCTTCACAAAAGCAAGTGCATTCTTTCTTCCATGCAATTATGTCATGCCCTCTGCCAGATTTTGGAAGAAATAACAAAGGAGAGCTTCTGTATGGCTTCAAAGATATTTTTTTATTGACTGGTAGAAACTAATAAGTAAACAGATAAATATGAATAGAAAAAATCTATGAGGCTGGAAAACTATTGAACTAGTATGACCAATTAATTCCAATTTTTTCTTTAATATGTGATACCGTTTCTTTAGTTATTTTTTCCTTCTTTAGTTATTCATGCCTTCAACAAACATTCTTTGAGTGATATGTTGTAGCACTGCTGATTGAATGCTAGCTTTCATTTGAGGATTCCATGAGGTCTATACTCTAGTCCTTGCATTGAATTGTTCCTCACCTATTGGAAGCTGTAGTGAGCATTCTGGAGAAATCATGCTATAATAGAGATAGTCACCTGGTGAATGCAGGGACTGTAGAGGGACATGGAAACCAGGCCTGGGCTAATGATCAGTGTGGCAGTCACGTGCTTATGTTAATTTTATGATTGAGATGTAGGGGTGGAGTCTAGCCTGTTAATCTGGAGATAGCCATTGAGTAGCCAATGAGGCCTCTATGTGGGCATGGCTTTCTCCTGAGACTTCTGGGAAATCTTGCGGCATTTCCCTCATGAAGATGAAAAGCTATCTTCCCAGTTGTTGGGAATTAGTCTTAGAGATCATTAACCATGGACAAGACAAGATGGCAGCATCTGAGAAGCTGGAGGAGCAGGTGGAGACACCACACAGCTTTGCCCTGATGGAGCCAGACCTCTGAAGCTGGGGCGGCCACATGGAGACCTCTGCCAGCGATGAGTTCCTTCTGCCACCACGGGATGCTGTTGATGGACCCTGAGCCCCGCAAGCGAGGAGCCATGTGGAGACCCCTGCCAGCGCTGGGATTCTGTGCCCACTGACCTGTGACTTTGTGAGTTGGAAAGAGGCATTATAGACTGGTATTGGGCATATATGCTAATATTGGACTTATGACTTTGAACTGGACTGGGTTGGGATGCTTTCTCAGTGTTCCATTTCTTTGCATATAAACCTTTCCCTTATATCCATATGTGTGCCTATGAAATTTGTTTCTCTAGCCTACCCGGACTAACACAATGAGAAAGGAGGTCAGGATTGAATAGCATCCATTCTGTCACTTCAACTGTGGAACATATTTTTCTCGAACACGAGAGTTTGAGATATTAGTAGAAAATAGAGCATTTTAAGCAAAGATTGTATAAAAAGACAAAAAGTATATACAAGAGAACATATTTTTAGTTTTTAAATGATCTTTTTAAAAATTAAATTTATTGGGGGTTGATACAAATCTTATCACTATCCATCCATTGTGTCAAACACATCTGTACATTTGCTGCCATCATCATTTTCAAAACATTTTTTTCTGCTTGAGCCCTCCCCTCCTTCCCTCCATAACCCTTGATAATTACAAATTTTTATGAGTTTTTCATGTCTTACATTGTCCAATGTCTCCCTCTACCCCTTATCTGTTGTCCTTTCCCCTGTGAGGGGGTTATAGGTAGGTTATTGTAATCTGTTCCCCCTTTCTCCCTCCCCTTCCCCTTCCTTGCCTGGTAGGGCTACTCTCAATATTGGTCCCAAGGAGTTTATCTGCCCTGGATTCCCTGTGATTCTAGCTCTGATCTGTACCCATGTACTTGCTCTGCTCTAATCAGATTTGTAAGGTTAATTTGCGGTGATGATAGTCGGGAGGAGTGCTATCCCATACCCAGACTGGCCCAACTTCTCCCCACAACCCTTCTGTAAGGGGATGTTCAATTGCCTTGGATAGGACAACCAGAGACAAAATGCTCCAATCTGTCTTTGGAACTAACAAGGTCTAAGATGCCATGAAATGGGCATATGACTGCAAGCGGTGTTAGAAGGGAGTTGCCGTTATGATGGTAGTGTGATAGTGGGCTTGTAATTGTATTTGGAAGGATTTGAATGTTGTTATCTTTTGCATCCTCTACTCTCTCGTGATTCAGATTTATTAAGCACATATAAAATGAAATATCTTCATAATGCATTTCTAGGAACTATTAGAGAATAACGATAAAATCTTGATTGTACACATTTGTTTTTTTGCAATTACGAAAGCAGGCCAGAAGAAGCAATTTTACTTCTAGAACATATATATAGGATTTCATATCAGGAAAGTAGGACCTTTAATTGTTGACTTCTGACAGTGCAATTTTGAAAAGCACTTTCAAAAAAGATATTAGGTATTTTTCCACATATCCTAAGAGAACTATAATTTTTCTGACAGAATAATTCTTTGTAAAAGAAAAAAAATTATGCTGAGGCAGTTATTTTAAAAGATAGTTTCAGTACAGCTTCTAGCTTTATAAAGAATAAACACTTTTTACGAAATTAAAATGTTATTTTATTATTTATTTTGCTTTTGTTTTAAAAAATCTGTTTTACCATAAAATTTTTTCTGGACATATTTTAACTGCCAGAGGGAATGGCTTAGAAGCCCAAGTATTAGCTTCAGCACACGTAAGTTCCCTGGAAAAAACAACTTCAAATCCCAAAAGTTTTCTTTTCAATTTGCCAAAATAAGGTCAAGAAAACCATAAAATTTCTCTACAGCTGCATACTCACGCACACGCGCGCATTGCAGATTTATCATTATGAGTTAGATATAAAAGTACATGCTGCAGCAAATTACTTGTGAGGCCAGTATTGGTAAAACATACAATATATTCAGGGGTCTGAAAAGTTAATAAGCTTTTGCTATAATGTACTAAATCAAAGGACAACCCTTTTTGACTCAAAAAGAAAGTTTCTGCTAATTTTATTTTAGAAGACTCTCTGCCCGCCTGCCATCAAATAAACTAAGTTTAGATTAAAATTGTTCAGGCTTTTAAAATATGGATTGGTACATAACAGTAACTTTGAAAAACCTATTATCTTTTTACTCTTTACATGTACAGTAACTTATCACTTTTTTTAAAGTGTGGTTGTGAAGTTTAGTATTGGCTATATGGAACTGTTTTAGCAATTTAAGTCCAAATCAGACTAGGTAGAGAGAAAATAATAAATTTATTCCAGTGTTAGCCGTTGATCATTTATTTCTTTTTAATTTTTTTACTCCAAAGTCTTAAGGCATTTCACAACCAATCTCTAGATTACACACATATTTCTAGATATCTTTTCCTCTTGACATTTTCTTTGAGTAATTTAGTTATGGTTATGAATTATAACATCTAACAGTATTATGTCCATGTTAAAATATGTATTGTCTAGTGAAAAATTTCTTTGCTTTCTTTAAACATTTTACTGTGATCTGGGTTAAACTTTATACCACATTTCAAGTACCACTTATTCATTATGACATGTATTATATTATGGCATATTCTAACAATTATGACATTGGTGCAGTGTGCCTCCATTGCCCCCTTACCCTGTGTCAGCATTCATCCCATTTTCACTCAACCTTCACCACATCCATTCTTCTAGATTGTCTAGCCTTCTTATGGTTTTTGTACAATCATTATTTGCTTCATGAACAAGTTTTTTGTTAATTATTTTCTTTTTGGAAAATTTAAAACAGTATCTGAGTTTTAGTAATATTTCAATCTAGTATCTTAGGAGAATAGTAAGGACATTAAATATAATTTTATTTGAATTTTATCAATATGAATCTATTGTGATAGACATGATGCTACATATATATTATATATATACATATATCCACATAGATAGGTAGATAGATGATATAAAATAGATATGCATTTAGTTTTTATAATAATTTCATGAGGTCTTTTTTTTTTTTTTTAATTCATTTTATTGGGGACTCATACAGCACTCATCATATTGTATACATACATACATACATACATACATACATACATACATATGTTGTGTCAGTAGTTACATCTTT
>PVJH01040512.1:0-15636 GCA_004026705.1 Nesogale talazaci
TGAATGAGGGGGATTGCAGAGTCGAGGCCCAAATCCCATCTGTAGGCAACTGGACATCCCCTTACAGAAGGGTGTCATGGAGAAGGAACCAATCAGGGTGCAGTATAGCACCAATGAAGCATACAACTTTCCTCTAGTTCATTAATGCATCCTCTCCCACTATCAAGATCCCAATTCTATCTTACAAATCTGGCTAGGCCAGAGGATGTACACTGATACAGAAAAGAGCTGGAAACAGAGGAAATCCAGGACAGCTTATTCTCTCAGGACCAATATTGAAAGTATCATATACCAGAAGGGGAAGGGGAAGAGGAAGGTGGGGAAGAAAGGGGGAGCTGATCACAATGATCTACATATAACCCCCCTACCTGGGGGATGGACAACAGAAAGTGAGTGAAGGGTGACTTCAGACAGTGTAAGATATAAAATAATAATAATAATTTATAATTTACCATGGATTCATGAAGGAGGGTGGGAAGGGAGGAAAAAATAAGAAGCTGATATCAAGGGCTCAAGTAGAAAGAAAATGTTTTGAGAATAATGATGGCAACAAATGTACAAATGTGCCTGACAATATAGATGTATGGATGACGATAAGAGTATGAGCTCCCAATAAAATAAGTTTAAAAAGAAAAAAAAGTAAAAGCTCTGGGAAGCTACGAAGGAAGGAAGGAAAGAAGGAAGAGAAAATGTGTCTGACCCAAGCCCTGGAAAGCATCCTTGGAAGAAAGATGGAGACACTTGGTCTCACATGCTTGAGACATGTTATCAGGAAAGACCAGTCCCTGAAAAAGGACATTATAAATGGAGGTGCAGTGTAAGAAATAAAGACTTTTGATGAGATGGACTGACACCGTGGATGCAAAAATGGACTCAAGCATAAGGACGATTGTGATGCTGGCACACAACAGCAAAATGTTGTAAATAGAACGGCTCTGAGTGGGAAGCAGCTCAAAGGCAGCGAGTTTGGTTTGTTTCAGGTCACACTATTAGGACAATACCTCACTACCTTGAATGCCTGGAGTATCAAGTGTAGTTAAATAAGTCAGTGTTTCTAAACGTGGTGCCATGCTTTAATTGATATGTATCTTCTAGCCCTAGTTTTTGTAGCTCTTGTCAAGTGACTGGGTGGAATCATACAAATTGGTTGCGTTTCCTCTTCCTAATAGTTCCAAGTAAGGAGAGTTGGAGAATACACTGGTAAACTTATAAAATCCTGTTGTGAATAATGATTAACATGACTAATTGTAAAAACTTTCCGTATGACTTGGAATTTGGTCAATTTTGGCATCCTGCTGGGTATAAAATGAGCCATGGTAGAAGCAGGAATGAGAAGAGTTTACTGACATCAGGTAAGAAGAGCCAGTGGTCAAGCATGTCCTTTGGATCCCAAGATCCCTGTGCACTGAATCTCCTCAATCCAGAATTCTGAAGTCTATGATGCCAGAGAATTGATGGCGAAGTGGTGGCAGTGCCAAGATCATAAGGCAGGGGGCAGACACCTGAGCCATGGAACTGAAAGCCTCTAGTCTTCAAAGAAGGGCTCACTTATACAGTGTGTAGCCTTCAGGCATCTAAGTGAGGCAGTTGGGTTTAATGACTCACAGAGCTAGAGATGAGCACCTCTGGATTAAGGTTTATACTGAAGGAAGTGTCTTTGAAGCAGTTATTGGCAGAGTGGGAGGAGCTATGCACTATTGCATTAGCAGGGAAAGACCAAAGGGTCTCATGGCAGAGAGGCCAAGAACCAGAGAGGTGCTTGTGTGTGTGAATTTTGTGTGGCCATTAGAGTGAAGTATATGACCCAACAGGGAAGTAGGGAGTGCCCTTGGAAGAGTGATAGGCAAAGAGGCAGAGGGGGTTAGAGGGTGAAGAAGGTCTGCATCCAGATGAGCCTTAGATGGATGTTTCTCTAGGTTAATTCACCTTCCCATCTTGTGAAGCCAGAGAAGTCAGCCACAGCCCCGACACTGATTTATTTTTAATGTTATGTCTTTGGGTGCTCTAAGAGAAGCCCGTTATACATGTTAGAGATCTGATTAAGAAAACAGTTTCTTAGATCTGTACTGGTGGATAGAATGTGTCAAAAGTCAAGTGTCTGGTCAAATTGCTGCTTCACATTTCTAGATTGGTGGCCTCAGCCTTTTGATCGTCCCCTTTGGGTTTGACCTGTATATTACTTGCTTATTCCACACCCTCCCCCTTTCCATATGTAGTTGGCCTCCACTGGCCATAGGATGTAGGATTGGTTAAGAACATAATTGACTCAGACCTGCGGGTTCACATCCAGACTCTACCTCTTGTTGGCATGAGTCCAGGGGCAATCACCGGGCCTCCTTGAGCTTCAGCTTCCCTTCTCTGTAAAGTGGAGAGAATGACAGTATTGAACACAGGGGCTCTAAAGAAGATGAATAATGGAAAGTGCTTCATCAGCTTCCGTTATTCACCCACATATGTGTTTATCGACCTCCTCAAGTTGACATTCACAGGAGCACCTATCTTTTCATGCACAGTCCTGCACATTTTAGAAATAATACTCCTTGTTTCCCACCCTCAAAGAGAGCCCCTGAGAGACTAGCGTGGCATCTTTCTCTTTTGCATGTCCTGCTGCTGTGAGTCAGAACCGACTCACTGGTTCTGACAGCCCCAGACTGAAGAATTTACGGTTGGAACCTTGTGGCTGTCCCTCAGAGTTTGTTCTAGACTTAAAGACAAGGAATGTGACATGACCTCAGGAAGGTGAGGGAGGTGTGGGGTCACAGAAAGGCTCAGGATAGAGGGGTGTTTGTGACTGCAGTAGAAGACAGCTACAGAGACGTTGAGAAGTGAGGTTGAATCCAGACTCCCCGCCACCACCCGAGCAGTTGATAAATTACCGCATCCTTGTGTGGCTCCTTTTCCTTCCTCTATAAGCTGTAAAAGGAGATCTTGAGAATCAATGACCAGTCAGCAGTTGCTCAACTCTTGTTTACGTTCCAGGACTACCAGCGGAGGGTTTGTGAGCACAGAGTCCACCTTCACAGACTCGGGAAACCGACTCTCAACAATGAATGAAAATGACCAGTACGTTCTGCCAGTTTTTAACACAAAGACAAAGATCCTGAGTTTTCTGGCCATCATCATTGCCCTGAGTGGGCTGGCGGGAAACATGGCCGTGATCTGGCTGTTGGCCTTCCGCCTGCAGAGGAATCCTTTCTGCGTCTACATCCTCAACCTGGCCATGGCTGACTGTCTATTCCTCTGCACCATGACTGCATTTTCCCTGGATGTATTCTATTATTTCATATACTGTCATCATTTCCTTTACCCCATCATAACCCTTGCGACATTTTTTCCCTACCTGAGAGGCATGAGTCTCCTCAGCGCCATTGGCATCGAGAGATGCCTGTGCATTCTGTGCCCCATTTGGTACTGCTGTCATCGCTCACGTCACACATCAGCTGTCACATGTACCATGCTCTGGGCCCTATCTCTGATACTGACTTTCCTGGATTGGATCTGCTGTGAGGTCTCTCAGAATTGGTGTCTGCCATTTAATCTCTTCCTTTCGGGGTGGCTGATTTTCTTATTTGTGGTTCTTGGTGGGTCCAGCCTGCTTCTGCTGGTGAAGGTGTTCTACAGGTTCCAGAGGAGGAAGATGACCAGGCTCATTGTGACCATTCTGATCACCGTGCTGGTCTATATACTGTGTGGCCTGCCCTTTGGCATTAATAATTTCCTATTATCCTGGATTTCAATCAACTCTTATTTCTTATTTAGTAGATGGTATCTGTTTTTCTCCTATGTTAACAGCAATGCCAACCCATAATTTACTTCTTCGTTGGCTCCTTTAGGCAGCGGCAGCAACCACTGAGACCAACCCTCAGGATGGTTCTCCAGAGGGCAATACAGGACACTCCTGAGGGGGATGAACCTGGAGGAGCCCCCCCTCAGGGACCCACGGAGCAGACCGAGAGCAGTGGGGTATCGTGCTGAGAGCCTGTGTCTCTGTTGAACAGAGCTGTGACTTTGTATCTACTTTGTCCCCATCAACCTGTATGACTTTCTTAATTTTTGTCACCCTCACGCCTCTGATCATAAAGCGGGTGCAGTGTCTGAAGGACTAGCTTCTCGGGGCCCCCATCACATCCTCACAAGACCAGCTGCCAGTTTGGCAGACTAAGACTGTCCTAGTACTCACTTGTTTAGTTGTTCTGCTGCTGAAATCATGCATTTGTATATATCTTTTTTAATAATACAGATATGAGTCATTTAACATCCATAGTGTGTTCTATAAAATATAGCTTCATATGATATGAAGGCACTCTATTGTGTTCCAGCCACCTCCTGAATGTAAGCAAGATCTGTACTTAATGTGTGCCTTTAAGTAGAATTTGTACTTAGATGTAGTTCATATTCAATATCAGTTAATCAAATGTTTGTCTTCATTCTCCAAACTTACTACCATGGAGCAGACTTGTGACAACTCTGTGAGACAGAGCAGAGGCACTCCCGGGGTTTGGGAGACTGTAACTCTTTACAGGAAGAGAAAACATCCTCTTTTTCCCTAGTCGAGACTGATGGTTTTGGCCTTCTAGCTAGCAGCTCAAAGAACAATCCACTATCACACCAGGGCTTAGCCACCTATATATCGAACTCTCTACACAAAATATCTTTAACACAATGTGCTTTGTGTAACATAAATGTTTGACAAGATAATAATGTTTTGATGCATATCACATCGTAATAAACTATTATTTCCTATAAACCAAGGTTACAGAACATTTTCTTCTTTCTTGTACTCATTGTTATTAGCGCCTCATTTTCCCCCTACCTCCCCTGTCAGACTCACAGAAAAAGCTCTTAATCAAGTTACTGTCACTATAGATTTATTTATCCTGGATTTCATATACAGAAAAACATTTAAACACATAAACAAAAAAGTAACAAAGCAAAACAGGGAAAACGTCCATCGAAAAGAAAACAGAAAATATTAAAAAACAAGATTGAATTTAAAGTGAATCAAAAGGGAGATCAACTGATAAGGCGTTAAGTTTTAACCTAGCTGCATCTGCAATATTCCACTTTCCCACTTAGGCTGCAGGATAGCAAGGCTATTCACACCCCTAGCCTGTGGTCAGATGGAATTCACTGAAGGTTTAATCCAAGTGTATTTTCTCTTCACTTTTTAATTAAGCTGAAGCAATTTTAGAGTCAGAAGAGGTATCAAACGATAAGATATTACAGTTTATAACCTAAATACATGTGCCCTAATTGACTTTACAATACTCTCTGTCATATAACAAAGATAGTCACATCCTCTGTGATCTACTAGCTTCAACTATGATCAGAGGGAATTCACCAGACACTTAATCTGTGTGTGGGTGCTGCAAATTAATTTGGGGCTTCCACTGTCATTGACAGCATTCTTCAAACCAGGTGTTCATAATTTCAGCTCTGATACCATTCCCTCATTAGGACTTGGATCTTATTATTGACAATCTTTGAATCATACATGTTAGCCTGTTATTTTCATATGGAGTCAGTTGACACCTCACTTAGATGACTGCTTGTTTTTTGATTTGGGGGTCTTTAAAAATCACTTTATTGGGTGTAGCGATCACGTGCTTATGTTAATTTCATGATTGAGATGTAGGGGTGGAGTCTAGCCTGCTAATCTGGCAACAGCCATTGAGTAGCCAATGAGGTCTCCATGTGGGCATAGCTTTCTCCTGAGACTTCTGGGAAATCTCGTGATATTTCCCTTGTGGAGGTGAGAAGCCATCTCCCCAGTTGTTGGGAGTCAGTCTCAGAGACAACGAACTACGGACGAGACAAGATGGCAACATCCAAGGAGCTGGAGGAGCCAGAGGAGAAGCCACACAGCCTGAGAATGATGAGGGCAGTGGATACACTTGACCATAATGGACTTATGTATGGATTGTGATGAGAGTTGCATAAGCCCCCAATAAAAGGCTTTAATAAATAAATAAATAAAATTGAAATTCTCCTTTTCACCCCCAAAAAGAACCCCAAACTAATTTTTGTGTTAATCTTGTAGTTCTAATTTTGCATAATTCATTTATAGGTTCTAGTAACTTTCTTGTGGATTTCTTTAAATTTGTATATGTAGGGTTATAACATCTGTTAATAGATACTCTTTTTTAAAAAAAACAAACACTTTTATTGGGGGTTCTGATGGCTCTTAGGACATTCCAGACCTCAATTGTATCAAGCATATTTGTTCATGTGTTGTCATTATCATCTTCTAAATATTTACTTTCTATTTGAGCTCTTGGTATCAGCTCCTCTTTTTTCCTTCCCTCCCTCTCCCCCTCCCTCTTCTGACCACTTGATCAATTATAAATTATGATTGTTTTCATATTTTACACTGTCAGCTTTCTCCCTCACCCCACTTTTCTGTTGCTCATCCCCCTGGGGGAAGTGGTGATTATGCATCGATCATTGAGATCATTCCCTCTTCTCCCCACCTTCCCCCTCCCCTCCTGGTATTACTGCTCCCATTTCTACTCCTGAGGGTGTATCCGACCTGGATTCAGTGTGTCCTGAGCTCTTATCTGTATCGGTGTATGTGCGCCAGTCTAGCCAGAACAGAACAGCAGGACTGGGGTCATTCTGGCCATTTTCTGAGTTTACTCTGATGACTTGCATTGAATGGAATGAACCGGGATGCATAGTCCGGACAGTAGCTGCTGACAGCCAGCCTCAAGCACACTTCCAAATGATCATCAGTCATGGTGGAACGGTACTTGGACTTAATGGACCTTATGTGGGAAAAGGCTGACTCACCTAAATAAGCAGAGCCCAATAACGCAATTAAGGAGGTCGCACATTTTCTCGTGTTTGGGTACTTTCCCTCTGTGAGTGAGTGCCAGAACTGTTCGTGAGCCCTGGACTTCAGCTGAATGTTGGCTTGTGCTGTCCATATTTCCCATTTCGTATGAAATTGATATGTTTTTGTCTGGTCCAGTTCACCCACTCATTTTAATACTCTTTCTTATGTTTAAGGAAAAAAGAAATAAGGTCTGAAAATTGGTGATAATTTAGTTTGTCAGTTTTGATGCACGTGGTGCAGTTGTTTGTGCATGTGTTTGACACCAAAGATTGCATCTGACTGGCTGCACTGTATATTAATTGACAGGACTGATGATAGGTTTATGTCTATTTTTTTAAGTCACGCAATCTACCCGCACAACATTTGTGATTGCCAAACAGATCACCATCAACATATTGAGCACCCTGATGTAGATCATTGTGATCGGTTCTCCGTTCTACTCCCTTCTCCCCCACCACCTTCCCCTTCCCCTCTTGGTATCAATACTTTCATTATTGGTCCTGAGGAATTTATCTGTATTGATTCTCTATATTTTCAGTTCTTACCTGTACCAGTATACATGCTCTGGTTTAACCTGATTTGTAAGGTAGAATTGGGTCATGATAGTGGGGGTGAAGGAGGCATTGAAGAACTAGAGGAAACTTGTATGTTTCATCTGTGCTATACTGCACCCTGATTAGCTTGTCTCTTCCTTGTGTCCCTTCTGTAAGAGGATGTTCAATTGCCTACACATGGGCTTTGGATCTCCAGTCTGCATTCCCCCTCATTCACATTGATGGGATTTTTTTTGTTCTGGGTCTTTAATGCCTGATACCTGATTCTATCAACACTTCATGATCACACAAACTGGTATGTTCCATGTGGGCTTTGCTGCTTCTCAGCTAGATGGCTGGTTGTTTATCTTCAAGCATTTAAGATCCCTGTGTTTGTCCAGGTAGACTAGAGAAACAAACTCATAAACATGCATATGGATATGAGGGAGAGGATTATATACAAGAAGAATGGAACATTGAGGAAGTATCCCAACAGTCCAGTCCAAGGTCACAAGTCCAATATTAGCCCATATGTCTGATACCAGTCTATAAAGTCTCCTTCTGACTCAGAAAGCATGTGCAATGATATCAGGACAATCACAGGGCAGTGGGTGCAGTCTGTGTTTCCAGTGGCAAGAGAAGCATCCTGGCTCTGGCAAGGGTCTCCCCATGGCTCCTTGTTTCCAGGGCTTGGGGTCCATCAGTAGTATACAATGATGGTAGAAGCATGTCAGCGCTGGCTGGGGTATCCCTGCGGCTTTTCTGGCTTCAGAAGTCTGGTTCCATCAGGGGAAGCCCATGTGGCTTCTCCTCTGACATCTCCAGTTCCTAGGGCTCAGGATCTATGCTGCCATCTTGTCTTTTCAGTAGAGCATCTCCAAGGAACTGTGTCTATAGTTTCTCACCTCTATGGAGGTGAGATTTCCCAGAATTTCCAGGAGAAAGCCATGCCCACACAGAGGTTTCATTGGCTGTCTTCAGATTGACAGGCTAGACTCCACCCCTACACTCCCAATCATGAAATTGACACCAAAGTACATGACCGCCATAATTGCTTATGCACCCATTTTGTCTTCAGTGATTGTGTCGGGAAGATGAGCATCTCATAATGGTAATTTTGCTACTGTTATGAATCAGGTAACCCCTGTAAAAGGGTCATTTGAGCCCCAAAGGGGTCATGATCCACAGATTAAGAACCACTGTTTAAGAGATTAAGTGATTTATAAAAAACCAGTGAGTCCTGGAACCTAGATAAAATCCCAGTCTTGCTGATTCTAAAGCCGGAATCCCCTCTGCTGCCACACAGAATGACCCCATGGGAATTCTTGGCCAAATAGTCCATTCACCTTCCTAGACCATTCTTGGTGCTCCAGGATAGAGGTAGAGAAAAGTTTGGAACAGGCTCTGTAAGATACCAATAAGGCTATATCTTGGACAGAAATTTCCTGTCAGGATATAGAAGTTGGCAGCATAAACCAGAACCAACTACAGTTAGGGAGATTAGCCATTCACCAAAGAGAAAAAAAAAAGATTGTTTTAGGGATGTAAGAGAAGTGTGAACATTTTCTAAGACAGGTGTGAGACACAACAGCAAGTTCTCATGGTACTTCCTTGTTCATTATTGTATTCCCAGTGCCTGTTCCATGTGAAGAACCTTATGGATATTCATGAAAGTTTTACTCAACAACTGAAAGGATAAATGGGGATATTCAAATATAAAAATTATAGATGAAATTTAAGTCACCTGAAAACGAACAACACTTCGTGATTATTCCTTCTGATTAAAACTCTATGGTCATGAAAGCATTATTCAGACCTGCTCAAAAAGCTAATAATGGCCACCCCAGTGCTACCAAGCTAGGGGATCAGGATACATACGGCCTTACTAAACACCAAGATAGGCCTCCTACTCAGTTTAGGGAGATAATTTGACCCAATTTTTTTTTTCTGTTTTAGAGAAGAATGTGGCAGTGTTGACAATGGGGGAGAGAAGGATGGCAATTCAGATAAGTAGAGTTATTTCAGGCATGGGAATGTGGGATTACTAAATGATTTACTATGATATGAACAATGCATGTGCACTCATTATCTCTCCTGGGACCAGAATCGTATGGAATAGAGCATGATCTGAGTATCAATCAAGCTATGCCCTTTGTTTCCTAGATGACATCCCTTATTCTTCTTTAGTAGAGGGTGACAAGATACCATTTTTTCCCCTTTAGATATAGAAAGATACCTTCATACAGTTCCAGGATCATTTCACCCCAAAGGCAGACCTCCCTTACCTGACTGAACTTTGGTAGAAGCAAGAAGAGTTGCTGTGACTTTTGGACATTTTTAGTTGCTGGCTCTGGACTTTGCCTTTGGCTCACTTCTACCTCATCTTTGAATCTTGGTCTGAGTAGCTCCCACCAATGCCTTGGACCTTGTCTCAAGGTTTTCATAAGTTTCTGTGGAGCATTGCCGTGAATCGCAGGACCTATGGCATGAGGAAATATGCTCATGATAGGAGTGGAAGGAAAATGCAGTGGAAGAGCACCTTGGAGACATTGAACATTTGGGACATCTCTAGTCCCCAACTCCTTGGGACTATTATAGCATTCATTTTTCTAAAATAAACTTTCACCATGATATTCATGCAGATTTCAGGTAGAAAACAAGGACTAACTCACAGCAGGATGAAGATTTGATGATGGAGTACTACTTAATTGGTAGTACCACTAGTCCTTTAAGTAGCATATGATGTAGGCATACTCCTAAAGCCATTTTACCAAAAAAAATGGAGATTAAGTTATTTGTTACAGATCTCATGCCAAAACGTGGTGGAACTTGAATATGAACCTATAGGTCTGTGTAAGATCTTAAAGTACAATATTGTCTGTGATCAGATAATATCTATCTGCATACAAGGAAATCCAGTCCATACAACTGTTATTCAAATTTATGCACCAACTGCTAAGGTGAGTGATGAAGAAATTGCATAGCCTGACAATCTCTTAAAAAAATCTGAAATTGAACAAACATTCAGTCAAGATGCATTGATAATCATTGGCAATTGTAATACAAGAGTTGGAAAAAATGAACAATAGTTGGAAAAAGGTCTTGGTGATAGAAACTAAGCTGGAGATGACGTGCTAGAATTTTACAAGGCCAACAACTTCTTCATTGTAAATATCTTATCAGTGATACAAATGGTAACAATGCACATGAACTTCCCCAGACAGAATACACAGTGATAAAATTGTCCACATCTGTGTCAGAATGTGAGGAAGAAGCTTAATATCTGCACCTAAAACCAAATCAGCTACTGCCTGTAAAACAGACCACCAATTGTTCATATATAAGTTCAGGTTGAAGCTGAAGAAAATGAAAACAAATCCATAAGGACCAAACTATGATTTTTGAGCCTATCCCACCTGATTTTTGAAACAATCTCAGGAACAGATCTGACTCATGGAACAGAAATACAGAACATCTGATGAACTGTGGGGTTACATCAAGACCACCATTCAAGAATAAAGTGAAATGTCATGAAAGAGGCAGGAAAGAAAGACAAGATCAAAATGGGTGTCAGAAAGGACTTTGAAACTTGCTCTTAATCATAGAGCAGCAAGGACAAATGGAAGAAACAATCAAGTTAAAAGAGCGGAATAGAAAATTTCAAAGGGCAGCTGGAGAATGAAATGTGAAGAGACATAGAGTTAGTTGGAAGCTCAAAGGGGACAAACATGTTCAGTATACCTTAAACTGAAATAACTTTTAAAAAGAATTCAAGCCTTGAGTTGCAATATTAAAAAATTCTCTGGGCAAAATATTCAAGAATGCAGCAAGCATCAGCAGAGAGGTTGGAGGGATATGAGGAGCTAATAAATATGAATACAAGAATGAAGAAGAGCCTCTAAAATGGATTGTGGTGATAATTGCCCAAATCTTCTTCATGAGATTGAACTATTCAATTGCAAGATATGTGAATCTTGCCAATAAAACTGTTGGGAGTGGGGGAGGAAGATGGAAAGAATGCACAGATGCCCTGTACCAAAAATAACTGGTTGACATTCAATCATTTCTGTGGGTGGCATGCGATCAAGAACCAATGGTACTGAAGCAAGAAGTCCAAGCTGCACTGAAGGCATTAGTCAAAAACAAGGCTCCAAGAATAGATGGATTGTCGATTGAAATGTTTCGAACAAGCTGGTGGAGCACTGGAAACATTCATGCCCCCCAAATTTCGAAGACAGGTTCCTGGCCAACAGACTAGAAGAGATGCATATTTGTACTCATTTATGACTGGATAAAAGCTTATTAGCAACCTGCTATATGCAGATGCTGCAACTTTGCTGAAAGTAAGAAGGATCTTCACTTGCTGATGAAGATCAAGGATTTTGGTCTTCTGGGTGTTTGCAACTAAATGTAGTGATGACCAAAATCCTCACAGCTGTACCAATAATTAATATCATGATATGTGGAGAAAAAATTGAAGTTGTCAAGGATTTCATCTTTCTTATCTTCACACTGATGTGCATAGAAGCAGCAGTCAAGTCAAGATCAAACACCACATTGCATTGGGTAAGCCAGTTGTGCATGACCTCTTTAGAGTGTTCAAAAACAAAGCTGTTTCTTTGAGGATTAAGGTGTGCCTAACCTAAGCCATGGTCTAGTCAATTGCCTCACGCATGTGGAAGTTGGACATTGAATGAGCAAGATTGCACACAAATTCATCCATTTGAACTGTGATGTTGGCAAAGACTACTGAAAATAAAAACAAAAAATCAAACAAATCCATCTCAGAAGAAGTGTGGCTAGATGCTTCTTGGAGGTAAGGATGGCAAGGTTTTGTCTCACACTCTTTGGACATGTTATTGCAGCAGAGAAGTCCCTGGAGAAGGACCTTATGCTCAGGAAAGTAGAGGATCAGTGAGAAAGAGCAAAGCATGTGGCAAGTTGGATTGGTGCTTTGCCTACAATGATGGGCTCAAACACAACAACCATTAGGGGGGTGATGCCAGATGGGCTAGTGCTCTGTCCTCTGAGTCTGAACAGACTAGACGGCACGTCCCAATAGCAAAGAGGACCTTGTGTGGTGCACATATTTTATGTCCAGCTATTAGTTCAAAGGGTGGACTCTGGAACCCACCCAGAGACACTGCAGAGGGAAATACTATGATCTACTTCTGCAAAGAATATTGCCAAGGAAACACTATCAAGCAGTTCTGCTCCAAAATATACAAAGTTGCTCTGTGTGCTAGTCTGGGTAGACTAGAGAAACAAATTCATAAACACGCATGTGCGTATAAGGAAGAGGCTTATGTACAAGAGGAATGGAACATTGAGAAAGCATCCCAACCCAGTCCAGTCCAAGATCATAAGTCCAAAATTAGGCCATATGTCCAATATCAATCTATAAAGTCTCCTTCTGACTCATGAAGCACATGCGATGACACCAAGACAATCACAGGCCAGTGGATGCAGAGTCTTGGGTATCCATTGGTGATCAAAGCATACCGGCTCTGGCTGGGATCTCCCCATGGCTCCTTGTTTCCAAGGCTCAGGGTCCATCAGCAGTATCCATTGGCGGTAGAAGCACCTCAGCACTGGTAGGGTTTTTCCAGTGGCCTCCCAAGCATGTTAGCACTGGCAGGAGTCTCTACGTGGCTTCCTCGACCCCAGAGATTTGGTTCTATCAGGGTAAGCCCATATGACTTCTCCTCCGACTCCTCCAGTCTCCAGGAATCAGGATCTATCAGCATGCTGTCTGTCATCTCATCTTGTCAGTAGTTCTTCTCCAAGGAACTGAGTTGATGGTCTCTCACCTCCAATTGGGAAATACCGTGAAACGTCCCAGAATTCTCAGGAGAAAGCCATGCCCATACAGAGGCCTCATTAGCTATCTCCAGATTGACAGGCTAGACTCTATCCCCACACCCCCAGTGCTAAAATTGATACAGATCAATGACTGCCACACCCTGAATTAGAATCTTAATGGTAAAGAATTTGATTTGCCTATTTAACTTTGCCATTGAACTGAGAGGGGAAAAAACCAGATTGAGTTGAACTAATGGGACATACCACCAGGAGACTGGAGAGTCATAAGAGAGCAAGTGAGAGAAAGGAAGGGGGAGTTCTTATCCTCTGAACTCTTCCTCCGAGGTCCACATTCAACAGTGGCAGATGTAGGCATACTGCCTGGTGCTCCTCTCCTCTAGTACAGGGACAGACATAGGTCTCCTATCCCATGAGCTATGCCGGTCCCTTTTCCCTTAGGATTGAGGGTGGAAAGCAAAAAAAAAAAAAGAAGAAGAAGAAGAAAAAAGCCCATTGCTGTGAAGTCAAAAGTCAATTCTGACTCATAGTGACCTCAAAGAAGAGGTCCGAGCTGCTCCACAGGATTCCTGACACACTCCATCTTTGAGGAGAAGACAGTCTCCTCTCTCTCTCTCTCATGGAACTCCCAGTGATTTTGAACTACCAGCATTGTGGTCAGCAGGCTCGTGCTTAGCACAGTATGTCATCAGGGCACATTGCGGCGGGGGGGGGGGGGGGTAGAAGTAGCTCATGAACAGTGCTTCCCTTGGTGCTCTGGTGGTGCAGGGGTTATGAGGTAGGCTGTACTCCAGGCGGTCAGCAGTTGGGAAACAAGCAGCTCTGCAGGAGAAAGACTGGGCTTTCTAGTCCTATAAACATATTCCTGTAAACCCACAGGGGGTCTCTCTGAGTCAGCATTGACTAGGCGGCCATGCTATTGCTTACCTTAGGGTGCTTCTCCATGCATTGTGGTTTCCCCACATCCCTGTCAACAGTTCTCATCTCTCCTAGTCTCGGTCCTCTCTGCTATACTACCAGATACGGAGAAAAAGAGAGCTTTGAAAAGTAACTTGTCTCTTTCTTTGCAGAAAATTGTCTTTTACTGCAACTAAGCTCTGGGGAGAAATGCCTGCTGGTCACCGTGCTCCATAAATTGGTGCAAGAGGCAGTGTCGTCTCCATGACAACAAATTGGGAAGGTTTGAATGTAGCAGAGAAAATATGAAGATAGGTAAAGCAGTACTGGATGACCCCATTTAGCTACCCCATTGTCAAAGCTGCCAGCACCAACGATGCTAGTGGGGAGCTTCGGGCCTTCTACCTTCACTGAAGAAAGCACCGTGACTCCTGTGTGTCCCACCCCAACGTGGAAACATGGACAGGTGATCTTAGTATAAAGCAACTGTCTTTGGAAATAAAGCCAGCTATGACTGTTGTCTTTGCTCCATTCTTCTGACTGGTGGTGGAGAGATGAGTCTTTCCAGAAATGAGTAACTCCAGAGGACTCGTCTCCATCTGCACTCGGAACCAACGGATGCTGGTGTAAATGGACTCAGAAGCAGGTGGTTTTGTAGCTTTGGTGTGGGGAGATGTGGAAATTCTCAGCGAGAGCATTATCTTACAGTGATCAAAGAGTAGTGGGGAGATTTGAGGAGAGAGACGATAACACAAAGGGTTTCAGGGAAAAAGGAGGTAGGTTGAGCTGAGCTAAGAGGTCACTTGAGTTTTGTCAGAAATGTAAGTGAAATCATTTTGCGTGATTGTGTGTTTTCCCATCACATTCAACTTCCTGGGTGCAGGTTTGGAGAATTGCATATAACCAAGGCAGAAGATTTGAATAGACACATCACCAAAGCAGATACATGAATGGAAAATGAACAGTGAAAAGATGTCTATCATTGTTGGCTATTAGAGATGACAATACTGAGATACTATTACAAACCTCTTCAAATGATCAAAATTAAAAACAAATATTTATGCTTTGAAATATTGGCAAGGATTTGGAGAAATTGAACCTACATACTTTGCCAACTTGAAAGTAAAATGGTACAGCCACTGCAGAAAAATACCTCACCATTTCTTAAAAATGTATCTGTACACATAACATAAAACCTAGCAATTCAATCCCTGGGCATTGATCCCAGTGAAAGGAAAATTATGCTTACACAAAAATCTACACACAAATGTCCACCACATCTTTACTTATAAAGGCAAAAACTATACAAAGGTCAATCAAGATGAAAATAATTAAGCAAACTGTAGCATATTCACACAATGGAACATTATTGAATAATATGAATGGAAGGAACATAGATATATGAAGCTCAATGGCATGAATAAATCCCCAACATGTTATGCTGAGTAAGGAAGCTAAGAACAAAAAAAATCATTGTATACTTGTACATATATGAATCCAAAGTCCAGGTAAAACTAATTGGAAACACATGTAATTCAGGACAGATGAACC
>PVJH01040513.1:0-15635 GCA_004026705.1 Nesogale talazaci
CTCTTTACTGATCCTGACTTATGGAAAGCTTTTACTTTCTTCATAGACCCCCAAATTAGGGTGGCATGTGGAATTCCTTGAAATGAAATGAAAAGTAGTTTCCACACAGCACTCGACAGCTGACCCCAGGATTGGTGGTTCGGCCCCACAGCCTCTACAGGGAAGCGTGGTGTCTACTCCTATGAAGATCACAGCCAGGACCCCTGGCAGCCCAGTGCTCCTCTGTCTCACTGGGTCGTGTGCCATCAGAATCAGTGTGACAGCAGTGGGCCTTTTTGATTTTGTTTCATTTTGTTTTTGTGGCATCACTGCTCTGGTGGGAGTAGGAGGCTCAGCCTTGCTCCTAGAGAGCTGCTGCTGGATTTGAACCATCAACCCTGTGGGCTGCAGTCCCGCACACAACCACTGTGCCACCAGGGCTCAGCCAGCAGTGGGTCTTTTATCCAGAATCTCAACCCACTATTCCATCTCATAGCGATCCTACAGGATAGAGTAGACCTGACCCATTGGAATCTGAGACTGTAAACTTTCACAGGAATACGTAGCCTCATGTTTCTCCCAAAGAGCAGGTGGGGAGTTTGAACCACCGACCTTGAGGTCAACAGTCCAGAGCTTAATCAACTACACCACCAGGACTTCTTTTATCCAAATATGGACAAACAATCCAGCGCTCAGCTACTAGGGAAAGATTGGCGATTGATGCCCACCCAGAGGCAGGAGAGAGGCCCAGTGATCTGCTTCCAGAAGTTCCCAGTCGTAAGAACCCTGCAGAGCACACTGTTCTACTCTGACCCAGGTGGAGTTGCTCTGAGTCCCTATCAGCTTGATGGCGACTGGTCAGGGGTTATTTCCAAGGAAAAGCAGGCAGCCATTCAGGGAGGCAGAAAGGAGCAGGCTGTCTACTGCACAGACAGAATGACAGAGCTGGACTGTGCACCATCAGAAAGGTAGATTTAAGATTTCATCTTAAGATTTCCTGTTTATCATGTCTTCATCTTCCTTTGTGTGACTAACAAACCCAGGACATAGAAACGGAATCATCCTCAGGCCTAACACAGCGGGATAGCCAGCTCTGGTCCTCAGGTAAACACCAAGTGCACATGACAACGTTAAGAACAGTCACGTCAACCCGAACGAAAGCTGAACGGTAACCCATGGAAACCCATGGGTGGTTCTGGGGCTGTTTTACATATTAAACATGTAACATGGCCATGTTACCCATGACTGACAGCCAATGGTTGACCTCACCAAGCACCTGAGAGAGGACGGGAAAGATGGAAGGGTGGGGGGGCCTGAGATGTAACAAAGACCCAACCATAGCCTTGGCCAAGAGGAGCGCTGGGTTTAGAATGAACACTCAGAGTTGTCCTGAGTTGGGTCAAGAGAACTAGTTTTTTCATACTTTCACATACATTGTCATCAGCCCCTGAGTCATGGAAAGAGGCAGATTATTGGTGAGGTGTCTCCTTGCCATGAAAGCCATCAGCAGCAAAAGAGACAACAAGTCCTTGACTGTAGTGGTTCTCAACCTTCCTCACACTGCGACCCTTCCTCATGCTGTGATGACCCCCAACCATAAAATTATTTTCATTGCTACTTCAGAGCTGTGATTATGCTACTGTTACGAATCGTAATGTAAGTATCTGATATGCAGGGTGTGTTTTCATCGTTACAAATTAGACATAATTAAAGCACAGTGATTAATAAAAAAACAGCATGTAATTCTAAATTGTGAAATACTTCTTTCTAATGACAAATCAGTGAAATGTTTTCTTGAAGCACGGTGTAGCATGGGTAACAGTCTTCATCTGGGTACTCCTTTGTGACGTCTCTGCATGTGGGTGGATTCACTGAAAGATGGAGAGAGGAGCGCTATCTCGGTTCTGAAGACTATCAGAATTAAGTGTTTTCCGGGGGTCTTAGATGATCCCCGTGAAAGGCTCATTTGACTCCCACAGGTTGAGAACCACTGCTTTACTGAAGGGGCACCTGAGTGACCCATCCCTGTGCCCCCCATAGAGACTGCAGATAGATGTTGTGGAGAGAGTGGAACTAGGAGAAATAGCTCGATAAGCAGCACCATCTCAACCTGCTCATCTTGTTGGTGGCTGATACCAAAGTAACCGCTGAAAGAGTCCTAGTCGCATCCTACCCCTTGACATAGCCCTAATGCCAGCTTGAGTGCCCTCCTTCACTTTCTGACCATCAAAAGTCCACGATGAGGTCACACGGAGACAGGGAAGGACAGTAGTCCTGAACAATTGCCTTAATCATCCAGAAAGGCAGGAAGGAGCAAGTTCCCTACTGGAAGGATAGACAGGTGAAGCAGGAACACACACACACACAGAACCAGAAAGGTGGGCTTCAGGAAGTCCCCCTCAGGACAAGGACATAGAAGAGAGCGATCTCCTGTGTTGTGCAGAGGGCCGACAGGATGGCGCCTAGTAAGAGAATAATATCTCCTTTGGCCTCCCCACTTCTCACTTGATAGGGCAACAAATGACGCCACTGACTGTCTTTTTGATGAAAGCTTTGAACAAAGATCTTTGCAGAAGTTGCTGTTTATGTTTACCTTAGCTGTTGGAAGACTAAAGGCATCACCATTGCTCTGTCATCTGCTAGTCCTGCATTGCTCAATCTTTGGACTCCAGCAGCCCATTCCCACCTCTCTTTTCTCTTGATAGCCTTTACTGATGGAAAGTCTATTGTTCCTCATCACTTTGTGATGATTTCCCTCCTAGAACGGCATTAAAAAAAAAAGAGTAAGTTTCTTCATGTTTGTGTTAGTCTAGGTTGACTAGAGTAACAAATCCAGGGAGACAGATATGTGTATAAGAAAGAGCTTTATATAAAAGAGTAATTGTATACTGAGAACATCCCAACCCAGGCCAGGTCAAGTCCATAAGTCTGATACTAGCTCATCTGTCCAATACCAATAGATAAATTCCTCTTCAGACTCACGCAACGCATGCAATGACACTGAATGCAGGAAGATCACAGTCCAGTGAGCAAAAGGTCTTGTGGATCCAATGGTGGTAGAAGCATCTCGACACTGGCCTGGGTCTCCACGTGGCTCCTCCAGCTCCAGGTCTCTGGGTCCATCAGCATAGCTCCTTGTGACTTGTCTATAAAAATGCCTCACATTTGATCTCCAGTGAGTTATTTATCTCCTCAGTGCCTCCAAATGAGCTCATCAATCTGCTACCTGTTTGACAGGATAATTTCCACCCCTTTGCTCTGAATAGTCTCAAGTTGACACCAGATTATGCAACTATCACAATGTTCCAGCACATTCATATCTAAAGAAGAGTAACACTGTCTCAAGACACGGAGGCCCTGATGGCAGAGCGGACTGCTAACCCCTAGGCCAGCTGTTCGAAGCTACCAGCCAGTTCCTAAGAGAAAGATGAGACATCCTACACCCATAAAGAGTTACTGTCTCAGAAACCCACAGGGGTTGTTCTACTCTGATCAAGAGGGTAGCTATGAATTGGAATCAACTCAGTGGAAGTGAGAGAGTCTTAGGACACTATTTGTTTCTTCTTGATTTCCTTCAGATGAAAACATCCACATCTCCATTTCTGGCTCTGTCTCTCTGTCTCTCTGTCTCTCTCTCATACACATACACACACACACACACACACACACACACACTCCACACTGGGTACCTTTATATTGCACCAATTCCACACAGGCATCATATAAAATTGATATGAACCCCAGACGCTAATATCATGGGGCACTAAGACGAGGATTAATTCATATGATTAATTAACCAGTTAAACTCATGCTCCTTGTTAAATGGCAATTCAGTCGGTTCTGACTCATCGCAACCCTATTTAAAGCAGAATAAACACTACCCCACCCTCATCATCATTGTTCGTTCAGTCCAGTGTTGCAGCCACTCTGTCAATCCATCCTGCTGAGGGACTTCCTCTTTGTCACTGAACCTTCACTTTACCAAGCAAGAGGTCCTTCCCTAGAGACCTCCCCTGATGAGATCATCCTCTCTTCGCAGGGACATTCTGCCTGTATTTTCTCCAAGACTGAGTTATTCATTCTTCTGCAGCTAGTGGTCAGTTAACATTATGACGCTCCACACTCGTTGGGTGCACAGAGCCTACAATGTTGAAGGGACTCCATTCAAAAGGAATATGAACACTGCTGAAAGTTCAATTTAGATAAATTGGGACCTTGGTATAATGTTAATTTTTTTAAATATAATTAAGGCTGTTGCTGAGAAAAAGCAGAGTATTCCTGTGGTCGGGAGTATGTGGAATCTGTCTCCCCAAAGTTATGGCAAACATTAGAAGCTGTTTGCCAGCACTTGGTGGGAGGTCAGATGCTTAGAGGTATTCTCCCTGAAGGCTCCAGCCATCCATATGTCAGGATCTTTACCACAGAATGTAGGGCTCACTCCCACTCCCTGCTGCTAGGACAATGGGTCACTTCCCCTGACAGCTTTGGCTAAATAAAGTCTCCACCTCAAGGGCAATCAAGGTTAGACCGCCATCATGAGTCTGGCCCCCAACACCTCCTTTTCCTATTGTGTGGATGCCCCTAGATCCTCCTTCACACGACTGTGAAACCAATAGGACGGTCCCTTTCTGCGATGGATGTCCTCACCTATAATTAGGGGGCTTGCACGTACCCAAAAGATTTTTTTTAAATGCCTTGCTTAGCAATTAAACCTTTCTCTCTCTCTCTCTCTCTCTCTCTCTCTCTCTCTCTCTCTCTCTCTCTCTCTCTCTCTCTCTCTCTCTCTCTCTCTCTCCCACACACACACCCCACCACGTGGACCACAAAGCAGGGCTAAGGTGAGCATGCGACCATGAAATGTGTCTGACTCCAATCTCAATCTCTTTCCCTAACCCCAAGGAGAGAAAAGCAAGGTGGTAAAGAGGAAGGAGCTGTAGCTCACATTATTAATGATGCGAAGAAGTGCACGCGCGCGCGCGCACGCACACACACACACACACACACACACACACTCGTGCATGGGTGCTACTGTTCATTGGAAGAATTTCAAAATCAACATTAGAGAACGAGAACGGAGGAAGAAAGATAGAAAATCTGATAAAGTAATAATGCAGCTAAAAATGTCTAGGTAGAAAACAAATAAAATATTGCATGGAATTTAATTTATAGTACAGTAGAGTAAATAATTCATTCTCGCTGACCTCAACTAGACAAACTAGATAATATATTGAAACATCGGCTGTTTAGATAAAGTCCAGTAGATCCCCCAGGACAATGGCAGTTAGTCACCTTGCCAATCTGGAACTTAACCCACCCCCATGGCTCTATTTTCAACAGAACAACGCACAGGTCTAGACAGGGAAACATTCGCCCTCGTGAGCTAAGCAAATTTGAAATATCAATCATCCGAGATCAAAAGCGCAGAATTTACCCAAGAACAAAGTTCAGAAGGGTTAGGAAAGGAGGCAGAACAGAAAGGGGAACAGAGAGCAGAGCCCAAGGTGGGGTGGGTGGGTGGGGGATTAGGGGGGAAGGTAAGTAATGTTACATTGTCGGGATGGCAACCCATGGCATATTTAAAATGTGTTTCATTTGTTGAATGGGAAAACTGATTTGCTCTGTAAGCCTCCACCCAATTCACAATAATAATTTTAAAAGTTTAAAAAGTGTCTCCCTATAAGAAAAGAGAAAGAAATCAGCTTGAAAACACCAGAGAGCTAATAATACCCTATAAAGTTAATAACAAGGCCAAAGCATAAGAGCAGAAGGAATGCAGGAGCTTCTACTGATTCCCAAACCTGAGATGAAGCTGAGAAGCATTTGAAATATTACTGGGTTTACAGAGGGGAAAAAAAAGCATTACTCTGCTCATCAAAATCGGATGTAGTTAAAGTGCTTCTATTCTGGATTTGGATCCCAAATAGCCATCCTTAAAAGTAAGAAGTGAGTGGAGGGACACATTGGACAGTGTATGATATGAAAAAGTAATAGCAATTTGTAAGTTTTTAAGGTTTCGTGGAGGAGGCGCTGGGGCAGGGAAGGGAAATATGGGGAGCTGGTGTTGGGGGCCTAAGTGGAGGGAGGATGTTTTGAGAGTGATGACGGCCCCAAGTGTGCAAATGTGGCCTGCATACAATTGATGTAGGTATGGATGGTGATGGCAGTTGTCTGAGCCCCCAATAAAATGATTATTAAAAAAAAAAAGGAGGGGAAAAGAGGAGCTTATACCAAGGGCTCAAGAAGAAAATATTTGAAAATGAATATGGCGACATGTGTACAATTATAAAATGATAAAAATGATGTATAGAATGTTTTAAGAGCTGTAAGAGAGCTGAGCTCCGGTGGTGTAAGTGGTTGAGTGTGGGACTGCGGCCCGCGGGCTTGGCGGTTCAAATCCAGCGGCAGCTCTCAGGAGCAGCGCTGGGATGCCAAAAATAAAAAGAGCTGTATGATTCCCCAATAAAATAATTTTTTTAAAAAAAGTAAGAAAAACAAAGCCCATATGGAAGAAGCACACCATCCTGTATGATCACTAAGTGTCTATGGGATCAGGTATCAGGCATCTAAGACCCAGAATAAATTGGGGGTCCGTGGGGGGACATGGAGTGGAGACCCAATGCCCATCTGACAATTGGACATCCCCTCACCGAGGGGTCACAGGGAAGAGATGAGCCAATCAGGGTGTGGTATAGCACCATGGAACACACAACTTTCCTCTAGCTCTTTGGTGCTTCCTCCCCCCACTATCATGACCTCAATTCTGCCTTACAAATTGGATTGGACCAGAACATGCACACTGCTACAGATAAGAGCACACAGGGAATCCAGGATAGATAAACCCCTGGGGTTCAATAAGGAGAGTAGAGATACCAGGAGAATTAGAGAAGAGTTGGAGGAGAAAGGGGGAATCGATCACAAGAATCAATCTAGAACACCCTCCCCGGAGGACGAATAACGGAAAAGTGGGTGAGGGACTACAGACAATGGAAGACATGGAAAAAATAATCTATAACTTATCAAGGGTTCGTGAGGGGGTGGTGGGCAGGGAAGGGAGAGGGGAGAAATGGGGAGCTGGTATCAGGAGCTCAAGTGGGAAGAGAATGCTTTGAAAATGAAGATGGCAGCATGTATACAAATGTGCTTGAAACATTTGAGGAATGTCTGGATTGTGATAAAAGATGCAAGAACCCCCAATAAAAGTATTTTTAAAGGGGGGGGGAAGAAAGTCCAATTTGATATGCAAGTTCTGAGAACAAATACTTCAGCAATCTTTCTCAAAAATTCATGCTGGCTAGAATTATCCTGAATGCGTTACAACTCAAGTTCAACTATTCTGGAGCACATGTTTCAGAAAAACACTGTAAAGCAACAGGAAGGAAAAAAAAGAACATGCAAAAACTAGCTCTAGGATTTCTAACAAGATAGCAGATTAGGCAAGCACGCTACCTCAACTATCTACAAAAAAGATGTGAAAGACCAAAGAAAATAGATACACAGATAACCCCAGAATCTTGAGCTTCAGTAGACAGTTCAAAATCCCAACCCCCCAAGGCATCAAGTGGAAGGAAAATGTCAGAGAAAGGATGCTGGCAGCGAATGTATAATTGCTTAACACAATGGATGCAAGTACAGGTTGTGATACGAGCTGTACCAACCCCCAGTAAGATGATCTTTACAAAGAAAGACACATGACAAAAGATACGACCTTCACTAAAGAGCTAAAAACTGTTGGAAAGAAAAGTCTACATCTAAAAGGAAATTACAACAAAAGGAGCATGCTGGTTTTGTAACCAAAATTCTTCAAAATATATGTCGAAGTCAGTTTAGTTGATGTCATCGTCCAGTAGACTCAGGCTCCTCGTGACCAATCAAAGCAGGGCCTGGCCCCGTGACATCATCACAGCGTAGTTCTGTTTGAAGTCATCGTTGGCTGCAGCCACTGTGTTGATCTATTTCCTGCAGTGACTTCTTTCTCACGTGCTATCTACTTTCCCAAGCAGGATGTCTTTTTCCTGGGTCTCTCCTGACCATGTGTTCAAAACACCGGAGACAAAAATCTCACCATCTTCGCGTCTAAGGAGCATTCTGGCTGTATTTCTCTCAAGACAGGTTTATTTGTTCATCTAGCAGTCCACAATACTTGGAATATTCTTCACCAGTTCCATAATTCAAATCACCCATTCTTCTTTGGTCTTCCGTATTCATTGAACAACTTCCACAGGCATGTGAGACTATTGAAAATACCACACGTTGGGTACGGCCCACCTTCAAAATGACATTCTTGCTCTTCAGGTAAAGAGGACGTGCGCAGCAAATGTGTCCAATGCAATACATTGCTTGTGCACTTGATAGAACGTACTAGCACCAGGTGCTTACATTTAAAGATACATCATGATATTCTAATGAGGTGAAGAGGGCATCAGAGTTCTCTTTACAGACTTGAGACTTTTCCATACCAAAATACAGAAGTAAAATCAGGAAGGTTTCAATTTTTATAAGTGTATTGGTGCAACGATCAACAGAGAGACCAATGGGAAGCCTAGAGATCTGTAATAAACTCATCCGTACATCATCCATGGGTTTTTAATTAAAAAAGATTAAATCAATTTAATGCGGAATGGAAGTCCCTTCACTAAATGGGACAGAAACAATACAACAGCTGCATGCGAAAAAACAAAATTCTATGCCTGCCTGACCCTCCTCCCCCTCCCACACACAAGCACACAAAAGTAACTCAATATATAGTGCAGACTCAATAGTAAAAGCTAAAACTCTAAGGTGTCTAGTGGAAAGCACAAGAGCTATTTGCCACCTTGAAATATACAAAGATGTCTGAGACAAGGCCCCCAAATATAATAACCATCAAATAACCATCAAGGAGAAAGCTGACAGTTTAGACTTTCCAAATGTTTAAAGCTTTTGTTTTGCAGGCACTGTTATTTTCCACGTGGAAAGGCAAGGCACAGACGCAGACCAGCAGCACATGTATCGGAGAAAGGATGTGCATCCAGAGTCCTGCATGTTGTTGGAAGGTGTGGCCAGGTCAGCGCTCACCCACAGGGACACTTTGTGACACACCTGTCCCTTCCTGCACCCTCTTCACAATCAGTATGTTTGATTGATCCTGTGCTAGTCCAGGTGGACTAGAGAAAAAAATTCACAGACACCCATATGTGTATAAGAAGGAGTTTTATATACAAGGGCAGCTGAATATTGAGAAAACATCCCAGCCCTCTCCAGATCACGTCCATAAATCTAATATTAATTAGCCCATTATGTCTGATGTCAATCTATAAATTCCTCTTTAGACCCACAAAGCACAGGCAATGATGCCGAAGGTAGGAAGATCACAGGTCAATGGGTGGGAAGTCTTGTGGATCCAGTGGCATTGTAAGCTTCTCAGTGTTGGCCAGAGTCTCCATGTGACTTCTCCAGCTTTGAGACTATGATTGCCATCAGCCTGTCTCCTTGTGGCTTGCAGGGACTGGGCTGGAATATTTTCTCAATATGCAACTGCTCTTGTATATAAACTTCTTTCTTGTACACATTGAGTATTGATGAATTTGTTCCTCTGGTCCACCCAGACTAACACATTATGGTACCAGGAGTGGGGTGAGACTTGCCAAGCCAGTTATCTCTTTGCCCTCTAATCAAACTGTGACCTTGTTAATCCCACATATTCCTATTGGGCAGGCTGGCATAATAAACCAATCTCACACAGATCCCGTTGTTGGGACCACAGTGTCCAGCCAGCCTGTTGAGAACCTTCCTCTTTTTTGCTGCCCCTCTGCTTTACCAAGGACAATGTCCTTCTCTGGGCATTAGTCCCTCCTGAGAAGCCCTGGTGGGTGGTTATGTGTTGGGCTGCTAACTGCAAGATCAGCTGTTTGAAGCCACCAGCTGCTCACAGGCAGGAAGATGGGACTTTCTACTCCTCTAGAGTCGCTGAGTCAGCATCCCCTTGACAGCAATGAGCTTGATCTGGGGACTTGAGCGTCCCTCCTGGGAACTTGTCCGAGCTACACAAGACGAAGTCTCACCGTCTTTGCCTCACAGAGCCATCTGGCTGTACCTTTCCAGACAGGTTTGTTCCTTCTTCTGGAAGCCTACAGTGCTTTTACTATTCCATGCAGGGCCCCGGCACACTGAGACCCACAAGACTGATGAGGCTCTTTCCGTATGTACATGTGGCTCTGAGATAATACTGAAAAAAGTGTTATGGATATGATTCAGATAGTGTGATTTGATTAGTTTGTAAATTATTTTTATGGTTTTAGAATATATATTTATTACATTGATTTGTACATATATTTATTGTTTTGTAAAGATATATTCATGTACCGGTGTGTGTGTGTATATGTATGCATGTATATATAATATACATATTTTTAATTGTTGCAAGGGACAGGATTGGCCCTTCCATCTCAAAAGTTTGTAATTCGAATGCATCAATTATCTCAGGCCTTCCTTATTTACATGCATGTGAGGCAGTTGAAAAGACCTGGCCTTGGGAAGTACATCACTCACAGGCTTCCAGCCCATTCCGACAGAGAACTCTCCTAGCTCAGTAATGTCCATCAATAATGGCCATCAACAGACAACCAGATAAATCAACGAGGGGATATTCATTTAATGGAAAGTTAGAAGCTGCATGAAAATTATGGCGCTCTACAGCGCTGGTCTTCCGGAGCAAAGGAAATTGGTTGGGAAGGGACTGTCTCCTTCACCCTGATCCCTTTGTTCTTCCAGTTCCAAAGCTATTCAACCTAGAGTCACGCGCTCCTCTTCACTGAGTAATAAAACACATCTCCCTCAGAACCAAATGTCTGCCTTCTAGAGCTAGGGATTTCCCCCTTTTGTTCCCTGCGACAATGCATTTACTTTCTGGAAGATTTATTTACATTGAGGAGATACGGTTTGTGTTCTCTCAGCCGAGAAGGCAACTGGGTGGCAGCAAAGAAATTCATAGACTCATAACTTCTGGGTCCCTCGCCTTCTGTGCAAGAAAGCCCCATGCGGGTATGCTTACAGGGTCTGTCTGATGCTCCCTGCACCTCCCCACAAGGGATAGAGGGGACGGTGAATACGGAACCCACAAAGTTATTGCTGTCAGTACAGTAGAAACTTCAGGCTTGCTTTCGGAAGAATAAAGAATAAGCACAGATTTTGAAAGTTTATCGGAGAACAAAGATGAAATAGAATCCAGTAAGGATATATATAGTACGTTGAACCACAAATCCAGACATGAAAGAATGCCATCTGTACTGTTCCATTTTCTGAGTGGTTTAAACAGTTAACATGCCCCGCTTCTAGTGGAAAGGTTCAGAGTTCAAGGTCCCCGTCAAATAGATGACTGAAATAGTGCAACCTTCCTATAATAATAAAAGAAGCCTGGCAGTACAGTGGGTTCTCAGAGGGTCTGTTAACCACTTGATCAGTCGTTTGAACCCACCAGCAGCTCTTCGGAAGGAAGATGAGGCTTTCTGCTCTGGGTGCAATTCTCCTCTGCACTACAAGGTTGCTGTGAATCCAGATCCTTGGCGGCAGTGAGGTGGGTTTTCAAAATCCTAGGTCCATCGCCAACGGGTTGATTCTGACCCTGACTCAGAATGACTGGACTGGACTGGGTTGTTAGGAGACTCAAAACCGGAGACACTCACATATGTGCAAGAAGAAACTTCTTATCGAGAAGTGACTTAATATCAAGGAAACATCTCAACCCAGTCCCATTCACGTCCACGGGTATAATGCTAGCTGGAACCATCTGTGGACTCACGTTGCCAAAGGTTGATGATGCAGAATCGTGAAGTGGAAGCAGAGATCATAGTGAGGTGGGTGCAGGGTCATCCAAGGTCGATGGAAACACGGCAATGTGCCAACAGCGCGGCAATTGGTTCTGAGGGTCAGCCGCCCACGTGAGGCCATCCCTGGAGGTGACAGAGTCCCAAAAAGCAAGAAGGAGAAGGGGCAGAGAGAAATAGGAGAGGAAGCATCACCAAGCTGTGACCTGATTGACAGGTTGGCCTCCAGCCCGACACAGTGCTATTTGATGTAGAAGTTAGCCATGACAGTCACCCTATAAGACAGAGTAGGACTGCCTCATAGGATTTTCAAGGCTGCACATCTTTGTGATAGTGACAGCTTTTCATGTCAACTTGAAGATATAAAAGTCTAGGGGTGGTATGCAACCAGATGGGGTCTCCTTGTGGGCGTGCCTTCTAAGGAATGCTCTGGGAAACCCTTCCTCCTTTCTCTCTGCCTTCACCTTCCTGCTTGCTGAACACCCTGAGCGATGCCGGAGCCCTGCCACGTGTCCACCAACTGTGCAACTTTGACCGACCGACCTGTGGTCTCCCTGCATTCTGCATCAGGGCATGTGGTGATCTGAGTCTGAAGAGGAACGTATGGACCAGGACTAGACTTATGGACTTGAATTACACTGGGCTGAGGTACTTCCTCAAAATAGGGCTCCTCCTTATACATAGATAAGTGTCACTGGATTTGTTTCTCGAGTCCACAGGACTAACACAATCTTTAAGCAAGCAGACTGCCTTATCATTCTCTGTGGGCACTGATTGAAGGAGGGAGTAAATATATACTACTTAGCACAGTATGTGGTGCCAAAAGAGCTTAGAAACTTGATATCGTCATAATGATCATCATTGGACCAAACCCATTATCATTGAGTAAATACCTCAGTTCACAGTGACCCCGACAAGGCCAGAACAGAGGCCTCTGCCCTGCCTGCTACAGGAATGAAGAAAGGACCTTGCGAAAACAAGTTCTGAACAAAGAACCGTGAGAACTGGCATGGCCAACACCTTAACCTTGGAGCTGGGCCCTGGGGAATATGCTGACCCGGCCTGTACTTGAAGATAATTCTGAGACATGCTGTCCCTAAGCTGCTGTAGCCCAGATAAAGTCAGAAGAAAATATGCAAGAGACTCAAGGGCAGGCTGAGTAACTACTGAGAAAGTGGCTTGACCATCAGCCGAGCAGCAACTCCTTTCCGTTTGAAAGTGCCACTTAAAAACGAGAGCATTTCCCTAGACGATGCCCCCTCACACCTCACAAGGGGGAATCTTCTTCACTCCAGTAGCGAGGCATACTTTATCTGCTTAAGAAGTTTCTTCCTATCTCTTGAGAGAGATCCGCTTTATTTCTTTTAAAGCAGTTCGATGCTTTAATAACACCGAGTCCTAACTCTTTGCTGCTGTGTGCTTGTGTGTGAGAGCTCACCTTCTCTCTGGTCCCTTACAAACCACATGGGTCTGGAACTTGTGAGTTCCCCCATGGAGGCAAGACTGGGTACAGGGCAGAGTGGAGATTCTTCACAGAATTCCTGAGACTGCACATCCCTATGAAAGCAGACTGCCTCAACTTTAAGTCACTGAGCTGCTGGTGGGTTTGAACTACTGAGCGTTTGGTTAGGAGAGTCCACGGCTTCCCCCATGGATCCTCTGGACTTAAATTGGAATAAGGGAACTTTGTAAATTGTGTTTGTTTAGATGTTTGGAGGGTAGTGGTTAGGGACTCATGATCAGGTGCCACCCAACTGAGATCTCAATCCGGTTCATCGGTTCATTGAGGCAGGACAGGCTGTCCTGCTGTCCTCCTTATGCAGAGTAGAAACTAGCCATGGAAGGGATGGGATGGAGTCCTTTCACAACACTTCCACAGGAGAGACGGGGCTTTGTTATGATGGAAAGGTTTAGACGGGGAGGAGCTAGGGCTGTCCCTTCCTGTCATTAACAAGGGTGAGTAAGAAACTAGAATGTGAAGGTAGTAAGGAAACTCCCTAAGGTGAATTCTGGGTCACAAATAAAAAGAGACGAAATTTACGACAGAATTCAAATGTACAGGAAAGAGCAGCAGCATTAGCCTTCCTGAGGCTCAGGGCACACTCACCCTACAAATCCACAGGCAGCCTGAGGGCAGTGCTCTGAGTCTAGGGCCAGGTGTGGGGCAAGGCTCACGACTGCTGACTGCAGTTGGGACTTGGCCAAGGTGACCTGGGCCTGAAGGAGAGACGGGGCATGCTTGAAACTAGTGGCCCTCCATGTGAGGGCTGGTAGCTGTAGGCTGCCATCAAGTGCATCCTGGGGGAAGGTAACCCGTGTCTGCAGACGAGCATTGCTCTACAGGTTTTCAAGGTCACCAGGCCTGTCATCTGAGATCCCGCCGCATGGGTTTGAACCAGCAACCTTTAGGCCAGTTCCAGTCCTAAGGCTCCCATTTTTTCCTGTTGTTTTTTTTCCTCCCTTTGGAAACCAGCTGCTATCAAACTAATTCCAACTCATGGTGACCCCCGCTGTCAGAGTCACATGACTGTGCTTTCAGTCAGTCAGGCCTTTCTTCTGCGGTGCCTCTGAGTGGGCTTGAACTGTTGATCTCTCAGTTAGCAGCCACACACTTCACAGTGTGTGGCATCCGGGGACTCCTTTCTACTTTTCAGTGGAGGAGGGAGGGTGGGCTCAGACTCAGTGAAGCCACACCACGTCTCTGTTCAAGCCCAGAAGGCCTAAGGCAGGAGGAAGAGCTATGGGTTCCAGTGCAGGTTGGGTCTAACCCCGTGAGGCCGTGGATGATTCATACAGGAACGGAAGTGCACACAACTTTAACGTGTAGACCTCGAGACATGACTTCCCCCCAATACTTCCGAGGTAAACAATCACCATATGTAATGGGCAAGACTCGACATTCTAATGCAACTACTCATTTAAAAAGGGAGACACAACAGTTAACTGGGGACCACGCTGATGCTGTTCTGAAAACACGACGTCTTTTTTAAGATGTTCAAGAACGACGACTGAGTCAAGGAGTGTTCGGTCAGTCCCACAGACATGAGACTGGAAGGAAGACAGGGGTCAAGCAGACCAGAACTGCTAAAGCTTGAAAAGGAAGCGCCAGTGACTGTGAGCGAACTCAGGAAGTGCAGGAAGCAGGGTCCTTCCCGGGCTGCAGGCCTAGCTCCAAAGGGCAGGGCTGGGGGAACCTGGAAGAGGGGCTGTGGTGAAGTGAAGTCCCTTAGTGCTGCTTTTCTACCCAAGTCTCTGTCACTGCGACTGAAGGATTGGGTAGGGGGAGGGGTGGGGCTGCGTGAAACCCTAATCAAGCAGACTGGTCAGGCGGGGCTGTCATTCTCCTGGCTATAAAAGAAGTATCTCAGACACAAGAGAGAGAGAATCCCAGGACCCTGGAGGAAGAAGAGCAGGTCCCAGGTCCCTCTCTGCCTGAAGGGGCTGAGACAGTAGAAGTCAGGCCACACCTAGACCACGGCCCGAGGCAAGGAGATGCTAAGAGAGCATAGTAGTCCCCCAACAATGATCCTCTGAGGGTTCCCAGGGCTCTCCTGCTCTCTGTTACACACCGCAATCTAAGTTCTCCTCGGTTCTTAGCAAAACAAAAAACTGCCTAAGCAACTAACTTACTTTCTTTCTCTCTTTTTAAATAAATAATTTTTCAATTTTTTTTAATGATTTTACTGGGGGCTCTTAAAACTCTTATTACATTCAATGCATCATTTGTATCAAGCATATTTGTATACGTGCTGCCATATTCATTCCCAAATATTTTCTATTTGAGCCCTTAGTATAAGCTCCTCCTCCCCCCTTCCTTTTTTATTATTAATCATTTTACTAGGGACTCATGCAATT